>OOFC01020318.1:126988-181294 GCA_900323345.1 Pseudochromis fuscus
TATCAATTACTCACAGCACATACTGCTTTATATATATATATATATATATATATATATATATGTGTGAGTGTGTGTGTGTGTGTGTGTGTATGTACTGGATCTACATTTAGCCTTATTTAGTCTTAGTCTTATATCTACTGTATAATCTTCTATATAAACAGAGGGAGACATACCTCACATAAGCACTACGCAAATATACACGTCCCTCTCTCCGACTCGCTCACTGTTTGTGCCACAACTGAACCTATAATTTCTGCTGCCTTGGCCTCTTCCACTGGGCTGGTTTCACTTGGTGAGAGGGCAGATTTTCTTCTTTTGTGTCTCCTTCATGCTCCCTTTTTCTCCCTGTTCCTTCTTTTGATTTCTTACTTATTATATTGGGTTGAGATGACTTCAAATGAGCACAAAAATGGGTCAAAATGGGTGTTTTCCTTTACATTTTGTACACGTTTTGACCTAAATTCCTCACCCAAGTGTGCTGCACGGACAGACTGAGGTTCTCACCTGCCAGAGAAGTATGTATCCTATACTGTACATTACATACAATATACTCCTCCATAGCATTTTATACTGTGAGTCACATAGAAAGACAAGTTATTGTTAATGCCACATACAGCATCTAAACAAAGTGGATTACAGGTGAAATATATACATCTTTTAAAAAACCAATCCCTTGTTTGAGAAATATAAGATACAGAACACTTAGTTCTTCTTTCCTCCCTTTTTATTTGACCTTTTGGATATGTGGACATGTGTCTCCTCTGTGGTCACAAGGAGGCATCAGTGTGTGTTTGTATATCTGATGATTTAGGTCAGGAGCAAGAACTGCTGCACTGGGACAAATAACAAACAAAATGTATCCCAGAGCCAAGAGTTATGTTTACATCCAGCGTGATTTATTCCACAGTGCTGATGTTCCTCTGCTGAAGACAAAAATAAATCCATCTGTGAGCTTCATATGTCTGTAATGTCTATATGTTTTGATTCAAATCAAGTTTATAAAGTTATAGACAGGAGAACATGTGCTCAGTGACAATCTAATGTGTTTGCACAAATACAAGAATTAAACTTTTTTGTTGTTGTTTTTTTTCAGGGGGAACCATGAGGTTTAAAATAGCCTCACTTACACAGGCTTCTGGTAAACAATATTTATGTGATCTGAAAAAGCAGATAGGGCAGTCCCATGAGGGGGGGCATGCACGATCTGATAAAGCTATCAGGGGAACAAATTAGTCAGACGACATGAGAGCTGCAGTTTCATCATTTTTCATCATCATATCTTCTACAGATAAAAATATAGGACAGATTTCTGGGGGAGGGCGAACACAGTAGATGTTTGGATAAAGACTGAAAGATGTTTCACATGTGCGCACACACACACACACACACACACACACACAAACAAACACGTGCAAACAACTGTGCAGCCAAACTTAAGGATATGCAGAAATGAACTGAAGGCAGCATAAAATTAAGCTAAAGATTATATCAAATACATGACTTGTTGCGGATAGATGGGTGGGCATCGAAATGAACTGACACTCTCTCTCTCACACACACACACACACACACACACACACACACACACACACACACACCAAACTGTGGAATGTGACACCTCCATCCTACCTCACTTCGTACCGACCCCACAGCGCCACACAGGCCACCAACAGTTGTGATGAAAACTTCCAACTTCACCCCTCATCCTCTAGTGTGGTATTTTAAACTGCAACATTTGTAGCAATCTGGTGTCAGTAGTTGTGGTTCTCTGCAACAGTTCAGAGTCACCGTACAAATTAAAACTGCAACTAATAATTCTTGTCATTATTTACTAATCTGATCATTAGGTTCTCAAAAGAAAGATGCCTGATCAGCAGTTTTAAACCAAGATACAAGATATTAATTCTACTATAAAGTAAGATCAGAAAAGCAACAAAAACTCACATTTTGATTTTGCAGTAAGTTTAATACTTCCCGATCTGTTTTGGACTGAACAGCAGAGAAGCTGAGTAAATACAGAGGACAAAGTGATCGAGTCATCACCCTCCTTCTGTCCGCCTCACACAGTCCTGAGAACTCACATCACATCAACATTGAGGCTCACACAACTTGAGCCATTGCCCTCTCTGCCCCTTCTCAGCCAGTTCCAGCAGGCTGGTTAAAACACTGCAACGCTGAACTGAACTGTTCCTCTTCTTCGGTGGTGGTGTTGCACATTTCAAATCTATGACCAGTACACAAATGCACACAGCTAGAAAAACAGAAACACTCCAACCTCTGGGTTCCCACAAGATTCAGACTGAGATGTAAGCCTATAGGGACACTGTATATATTGCACTAAAAAAAAGAGATGTATCTTAAATCAAATATCCTGAGTAGATGCCATCTTTTGCTGATGTCTTTGTACAGATTGAGATTTCCCCTCCACCTCCTTGGCAGTGAGGTGCAGCTGTTCCACCAACAACCCACCCATACTCATGCTCTTTACTGCAGGGAAACACAGGAAGAGTGTGCCACCTGTCATAGTCCTCTAATGTACCTTAGTCCCCTGCTGTGTGGACGTCTCACTCCAACACAAACGCCAGTGTTTTCTCTGAGCACGCGAGCACAGGTGGCTAAAGGGGGCAAGGTCGCGTTACAGCAGCGGCTGCCATAGTTCAAACCACTAAGGAGTCAAGGAGGACACACTCACCCTGACAAAGTATACACACACTACAGACTGTAGCCAGGACAACAAATACACTGAAGAAAGCCTTACTCTTTATAATAAAGTGTACAGACATTGCAATAATGTTTTAATAAGCACTTCCTGTTGTTAAACTGTAGTAATCAAACTTGTAGATCAGCTTTATTCCCATAACTCTCTAATCTCTGCTGTGAGCCAGAAAAACAGGTAGATCACGAAAAAAAAAAAACTTTTGATACACTGATTTTATCCTTCTTGCACAGACCTGTCTGGGTGCCCACCCGCTCATAAATCTGTTTCAATACCTGTGTCAGATAAAGTATGTAATCTTTATGGCACTGCATTTATTGCATTTGCATGAATTGCCAAAGGAGATTTTTAGAGTTTGCAAACTACCCGCAAAGACCAATAATACCATGCTGCTTAGTAGTTAAAAATAACATTCATACATCTTTAAAACAGGGACTGCCATCTTCTATGTTAAAAATACTGAAGAGTAACAACTTGATCAACAACTCTGCTTTGTTCTTAGATGAACTTTACAATGGCTGCTGTTCAAAGTGTCTTTTAAAGAAATCACACTCTACTTCATCTCCGAGAACAAACTCCAAAGACAGAACAATGTCTTGGATAACTTGCGTAACTTGCCTCAACAATTCCCGACACTGAATCCAAATCAATCCACGCTAATGCTGTTCAATTGTTTTAAAAAAAAAATCTGCACTCACCTCACTCTGCTCTCTGGCTTTGAAGTCTCAACAACACATGGAAGAGTTTCTGGCTCTGTGAGCTCTGAGGAGCTGACAGCTGTCTAACCAGAGCAGAGGACCAGCCCCCGAGTCCTGGAGGAACCTGACATGTTCCATCAAACACACTGTTTTGTTGACTGAGGAGAATCACAATATTGAGGCTAGCCAGGCAGAAAGTCTTTCCCAGCCCCCCCAGGCATCCCAATTCCTTAGCGGGGCGTAACCCAGTCGTTTTATCTGCACCCATCTCCCTCCTGTGTGTACACTGTGAGGGGAACCAAGAGCAGGCAACTCTACTGGCCTGCCATGTCAACAAAGTCTAGACAACTGTGCTTTACCTGTGCTCTCTGATCAAGTATTGGAGTTATATTGTTGCACTTGCTTCCACAAATCAGTTACATATGTATTCTCACATGGATTAGAGGACCCTCTGATCTGCAGCGTTACAAATGAGGGATTAAAGACAAATGTCACAATAAAGAGATCAACAGCATTGTAGAGCAGCTGATCTATAGAGACAATGCACAGCCTGTCAGGGTGCATCAGAGCCTCTGGTGGCAGCAGATGTCAGGCTGCATTGTTATATGGATTACTGCAGCCACTCAGCAAACACCTCCAGGTGTGCATTCCACAGCAGGAAGGGGAAAGGTGGGAGCCGCTCCTCTCAATCAATAAAAATGCTGACTGTCCTCTCTGTTGCCTGAGCAGAAGGAGACACTGATTGGTCCAGGGTTTAGAGCTAATGCAACCTTTTTAATTGAGAGTCAACAGAAGCTTCCCTGGTCTAAAATTTAAATCTCTGTCCTTTAACAGAAGTGGAGTATGGAGCAAGAGCAGATCGTTTATGTGGTCTCAGATGAAGGGAGGTACAATGGGTGGCTAATCTTCAACCTGCACTGTACACCTGGTCTCCGCAAGGTCTTTAATCTTCGGAGGAAGGAGCAGAAATTAGAGACCACTCCACACACATCCCTCACGTTGAACTAAGGGCGTGTAAACATTCACCACAAATGTATCATTGGCAGTCAAAGCCGAAACATTGTGATCCCAGCCAAGCAGAGGATTAAGGTTTAGACAGCATGTAATGATAAATGTAATGAGATTTGTAATGTCTAACCAATACAGAAGCAATGATCTGAGTAGTGTTTTATCAACCAAACATTTGTTTGTAACAACTTGTAACCTTTGGGATTTGTTTTTTCTTGGTTTCGTAAAAAAATCAATTCAAGGGAGTTTTTCCAGTAACATATAATAAGACAGTAACAATTCAACAATTAAACATATGGTGAAAATAACTGAGTATTTAGAGCAAACAGGCAGATAGATGAAGACCAGAAAGGTCAGACATTGCAAAGCTATCCATACCAAATCTACAGCTTCCTAATTGCTTTTAGGCAGAAAAAAGAGAAGATAGAAGCCACGTCCTCATTTCCAGTAAACCAAAGGACGTAAGACACAGTGATAACCATCACAAGACTCATTATAGTTATACTCAATGCGTGTGCACCTGATAATTTGTATAAATAAATGTACTTCTAAAGGAGGGCAGTGAGAGCCAGAGACAAGGGGTAGAAAGAGGGGGAAGGAGAACGATAGGGAGGGTGAGGTGTTTCCTGTTTCCATAGCGCTAATTATACCCGTCTCTTGAGGATAGGACCTATCAGAAAGAGGAATTGAAGAACTCAATGACATCCATCCACTATAGAGAAAAATGTGTACAGGAGCCTATTTGTGTTTTTACAATTGCACTATTTCTGTGCAAATATATGGAATATAACTTAATTGAGAAAAAAATACTTCTTTTTGACTCTATCAGTTCTTCAAAATGTCAAGCTGCTTTAAAAAAAATATTTAAAACAAACAGCCCTTTACTGTGCTCATTGCACTTTTTGTTTGTCTGTTGTTGGTGTGTTTGTCCCCTTTCGCAATTGCGAGCGCCCGTTTTATATAAACAAAACGCTCACTCCATCTGTTTGTGAGTTGTTGTCAGAATAATGATTCTTTCCTGTTTAAAGATGCACTGATGATAGACTCCTGAAATCTGTGGCTTTTGAAAGATGCTGAGTCTGGGGCAAAGTGCTTGTAGCCCCCCAGAGGTTTCGCTAACGTTTTACTGGCTACAAAATAACACCAAAAGTAGGTTTACTGCTCTGCCAGTAGATTTACAGCTTTCCAACACTTGCACACTGCCCTCCTCTAGTGGACAACACAAAGATATATAGAGCCCTAACTGTTCTGCAGTACAGTGGAAATGATACATGGACATGGTAATAACTGTGGACGGGCAGACTTTTTGTCTACTGTATTTCGCAGTGAAAACCATAAAAGCAACAAACAACAGTATTAGGCAGAGTTCCCACAAATGTTATGTCCCATAGTGTATAATATTGATAATCAGTTTGACAACCCTTGTTTATAATGAGCCTCTGCTTCAGCTATTAGTATGCAAAAAAGGAGAGGCAAGCTGGGAGGAGAGGTGGGGGGTGGCAGGACAGAAAGGGATGGACAGAGGAGCCTGCAGGGGAGAAAGAGGCATCTGAGCGGCGTTCATGCAGCAGCTTACATCGCCTGGCAACCTCACCGCCACTCGGAGAATGTGTACAGTGGTCTGCAGGCTGCTTCTGCTTACTCTCACCAACAGAGCTAATTAATTTCAAATACTGGAAAACCAATTGTGAGAAATTATTGTCAAGAACTGAAACTGTACTGTCTCATTTGCAAAAGAAACAACAGCAGCTCAGAGACATTTCGCCATAAAAGGACGCTCAATGATGAGGCTTTTTCCTGAATTGTAACGAGTTGTCATAAACTACACTGGTGGCTTTCACACCAATCCATGAAAACTAGTCTCTACCTCTGAATAAACAGCTCTGTGACTACTACTGAAGCATTTTAATTCCCTGTTACACTTGCATAATAAACATCTGATCTGGTTAGTTGTAGTCTGAACATAAATACTTTGACAACCATTACTCAGTAGTTGACAACTCTTGATCTGATACATCAGGTTCAGGAGATGTCTTCATGTTATACACAGTCAGATGCACGGTCCTTTAGAACATGTGAATACTGCAAAAACAATAAAATGTTAAAATTAAAAGTTTTTTCTCAAGTGGTCTGTTTATATCTGTCAATATGGATTTTACCCCGATAGGTAAAATGTTTGTCCACAGTTTGAACCTGATGAAAATCAGAGCAGAGAGAACAGTTTGCCTTTTTTTGTGTCGGACTTGAGTCAGAATTAGTGAAGCGTTTTCCCTCCAGATTCAACTCTGCTCAGCTTAAGGGCTTAATCAAGTGGAAATTTGGAAAAGAGGGTTGTGGGGGTGGTCAGGGTTGGGGTGCAGGATAGAATGGAGCAATTGTTCAGATAAAGGCCTCATGTTGAGTCTGCTTTGATGTCTCTCTGGGGGATGTGCTGGGATTTTACAGTAGCATTTCACCCCATTACTTTTTTGCTCACCGCTGGCAAAAACTGCAACCTGCAAGACGATGCAAAGCAGGACCTCGACATGACCCATCACTGCTGCTTTTTTTATTTACCAAATGTTTACAGTGACTCCTCTGATCCAGTTAATCTGGACAGCATTCAACCACCAGAGAAACAGCCTCATATTTGGGGGATTTAACATATGTCTCTCAAAAAAAAAAATGTTGGACACCCAACAACATCAACATTCAAGTGAGATTCCCCACACAGTTTGCCCCACGTCTACACAAACAGACAGGCTCCCACTGATCTATTGTGGTGCAAAGCCTTTCTCATGCATGTCTTGAATGAAAGCCAGCGTATCGATGGTCTGGGGATAATCACGTTTTCCTGAGACATGCTTAGCCGCACTAAATAAGCCGCACGGAAAAAAAGGTGGGCCGAACAAAACTGTAGAATTTCGGGAGGAAAAAACCTGCAGTTTTCCCACAAGCTTTGTAACCAAAAATGAAAAGCAGCGACTGAGGAATGCAAAAAAACAAGCTGTGCTTAATGTTTAAGCACGAAAAGACAGAGAAGCAGAGACGTTAAGAAGTCATTTTTCAATACTTAGTCATCTTACACTTGTTGGACACCGTACCTTTTCCTACCTCCGTGTTTTGGCCTTCAGCAGGTGCACTGGCACATTTCAGGGATGCAGCAGCGCCTTGTCTCCACAATACACGTCTCCTTCAGCCGGTTGACACCAAAAAAGTTCCCAATTTGTTGCTGAATTCAGGAAGCCTCCATGTAAGCACTTTATCTGCATCTTTTTCCACATAAAGCGACAATTTACCAAAGTCTAAACTGTTGTACGCACCGCGTCAGCACTGCGCATACTCACTTTGGGTGGAAGTTGGTAGTTGTCAGTGTTTAGTGCAGGTTCTCCAAGGCGTACAAAGTGGATATTTGCATTAGACCGACCCTCCCCTCGCCTTTCATAGCTGCCATTGTTTGTCTCAGTCGGGGCTCGGATTCAGTCCTTCTCTAAATCCCTGACGAACAGGGAGCAGGGAACGCAGCTTTCTCTGAGCCGAGGCTGGCAATTAACAAGCGCCACAAAGAAACTATTATACCAACTGTTTTTTTTTATTTTATTTTTAAGATTATAATAGATTCAATATCTGGCCTGATAAAACAGAAGAGTGACATAGCTGAGAGTTTTTGTTGTGGTTAGTGCACTTTTTAAGTTTAACTAAAACAGACAGGTCTACATGTGCTGCAGCTTTGGTCACGTGAAAATGACACGTTCAACAGAAGTGACAGGCACAAGTTTGACCTCCTTTGATGGTGGAAATAGCTGCATGTGGAAGACAAGAGGACTCCTCATCAGACAATATGTTTGTCCAGATCAGTACTTGAAAAAAGTTACTTGGCCTTTGATCAAACATTTTCATCACCACAGGGACCATTTGTAGAAGTTTTAGTTTATTTTTCACATTGGAACAACCCTGTATCCAAATCTAGTTTACTAATTTTAGTTGGCATTGTACTTGCAAGATGTATGCGAGTTAAAAAAAAAAAAAAAGTGACTATCCTGTTACAGTCACCATGCCGTCACTGGAAACAAGGTTTTTAACCCTTAAATTGACACATAGATACTTAGGGAAATTAATAAACTACTGTGTACTTTAACATATGTTCTTTAATTTTTTTGTGTGCATTTTTAAAGGAAATATTTTGTTACACATTAATCAACACTTAATCATTATTAGGCATTTAAGAGTAAAATAAAGTGTAATCAGTATTTTACATCTTTATATTATCTGGAGGGAACAGAAACACATTATTTTATAAAATAAAATCCTCCTGAAATGTTAGAAATAACAACACTCAGTAAGTCAGTTTGTTCAAGTAGCTTGTTATTTTGGATTTTAATATAAATTATGAATATAATTTTGAATGATGGCATGAAGTCACATGTTCTGAGGACTTGATCACTATTCATAGTGCACCTGCATGATGCCCCTTCCCCCACAACCTTTGACTGTATCCCCCAGGATACACAAAACCATTTTAGGGTTAAAGAAGAACCCAACTTCCCTTCAATCATTAACACAAAATCATATGCACATGTGCTGCTGTTTGGATGTTGTCACATGTGCTCTGAGACAAAATAAACAAACTCTCTTTGCAATAATACAAATGAACTATATAACGTTTATTAAAATATATAAAAGACAAAATACATATATGCATAATTATATCCATGACATATGCATATAGAGTATAATATTTATACAGTAAAATGTGTTTACATATATAGATTTTTTTATACATATAGCAAGATATTTTTGCATTAAAACTGGCAGTGGTGATTTCATACTCCCCCCCACCCCATATAGGAAACCCCTCACTCCACAGCAGGCCTCTGAGAGAGAGAGGCCTCTGTGAAAAGCTTGAGAGCAGCAGCACCTTTACACCTGAGATCCATGTTTTGGAAAGGTCTCACACAGAACAACACAACTGTTCTGACATATAGCTTCCAAGGACTTTAGTCTTTAGACTTTAGACAGCTTCAGAAGAGAAAGGGTGTTATATCTAAAGTCATTGATCTGTTCCTCTCTTAATGAATGTGAGTGCAGCCATCCCAGCAGAAAAATCTACAAAAACACTAAACTTGTGCCACACGTCTTTTGTTACATCACAATAACTTCCTCCTGGTCCAATATCACCTGCCATCACGCTGTTTCCTCAGTACATCTATTCTCAGGATATATCTGTATAGCTTGCAGGAGGAAAATAAAAAGATCCTGGACAGAGCGTGAGACACTCCTCTGGGACGACATGAAGTCCTTCAGACTGGTGTGGTTGGTTGTGGTTGGTCCTGTACAGTTTCAGTCACTGCACACTGAGGGCGGTCATGTCTGGTGGTAATGGTGGTAGTGGTGGTGGTGATGGTGTTCGTGGTGGTGGTGGTGCTCGTGACGCTGGACCATAGGAACCACAAACCCCGGACTCCCAGGAGGGCCGGACGCCTGCTCTCTCTCCAGGCTTGGCAGTACAGAGGGCACCGGGGGTTGCTGATAGGGGTGGGACTGTGGCGGCAGAGGGGCTTTGGACGGGGACAGGGCTTCTCGGGCTTTGGCCCTTAGACGTTTACTGTGACTGTATTGCAAAGGATGCTGGTGGTGGCCGGACGATTGGACTTGGTGTGGCAAGTGGTACACATCCTGACCTCCATGGCCCACAGCATTTCCACTATGCAGCATTGTTTGCAGAGGAGGGTGGTAGCCATGGCATTTAGTGGATTTGCCACCTCCGCTGCCCCCGGCATTCCCGCTGCCACCCTTGTAGGTTCCTTTAGGGGACTTGACGAATTGTGTGCCCTTGCTTCGAGACTCTGTAGGATTGTAGCTGTCGCTGATGACCTGCGAACGCCGATGGTGAACAATTTGGGCTTCTGGTTCCTGTGAGCGAGAGCGGCTCTGACTTTGTGAGCTCCGACTATTTGCCTCCTGAGGGGGGAAGACAGGGGTGGTTCCTGAGGGACAGAACAGAGACTAGTGGTTTGTATGATTAAAATTCAGTGCACTGAAAATTACTGCTTTTTTAAGTTACAAATTTGGATATTGTACATTTTCACAACAAAAACAGAATTAAAAGACATTTACCTTCAAATCTGGAGGTGTAGTTCTCTATACCAGCCAAATCCAGATAGTGATTCCTCCTCTCTGTGTTCTCATCCACACAATAATGTTGACCCTCAGTGGCCGGTGTTTCATTGCTCTGCCCTTTGCTGCTATAAATGAGTAAAATGGAAAATGAGGAAACGCCATGAGAAGTTCACAAAGTTGAAACAATGTATGTACAGGAAACCTTTCATCAGAGAGTCCTTGGTGTGTACTGACCTGATGTAGGAGGACAGTCGCTTGTCAGCTGAACGACCCTCCTCTTGATGACTGCGCTCTACAGTGGGAACAACAAAGAGCTCAGGCCAGGAAAACACTTCTGCACACAATCTATCTGGACCATATCTGTGTGCTATATTTGTTACAATAAACCAACCCTCAATCCTGCGCTGTGAGCACACAAACACATTTAAGCATCTGGAAAGCTGCCCACGCTAGCTGCTGCTAAAACAGCCTATTGGAAAATGAAAATATTGTGTAGGTTATGATTTTCATTTACCTGTCCCTGTTTCTCTTCGGTGGCACCGCGGCTCTGGAGTGACGGTTAGCTTGACACGCAGGGTTTTACTCTTATTATGGCAGGAGTGATTCACAGAGGCATCCACCACATCATAGATGGTGTGCATCAAACTTGACATGTCCTGTGAACATAAACATAGTTAGGACAGTTCATCATAGGACCTTTGACAAAATAATTTACATTTAGGAAAGATGATGAAAGAAGAGAATACAGCAAATCAACACACACACACACACACACACACACACACACACACACACACACACCTCTTTTGTGACTTTCCCACTGTTGTCAAAGTCGTAAAGAGTGAAGATCCACTCCTGACGGTTGTCATCCTCCACAGAAATGTCACACTCCAGGTCCTGAGGATACAAACGTGTGTTTCTTTAATCCACATGAACAGTTGGATGGTTTCTCTCTACATATTTTTGTCAGTCATGAGCACAACAATAGTGCTTCTATGTTACACAGCAGCATTAGTGACAGCAGGGGGCAGCAGAGTACAGCAGATTTAAAGGAACTTCCCTCAGTGTGAATGTTTTTCTAAGTGTAGCATTGATCATGCATAGAAATGTTTGTACTTTACACAGAATTATCACACTATCCCCTGTAATTACAACCATTTGTATGAATATTATCTGAAGGTACAGAAAAGTGTAGAAAACACAGAAATCCTGTATTAATTCAAACCTTTTGGTACAGAAGGTTTTGGTTTTAAAGTGGTTTGGGGAGGGGGGTCCTTCCTCCATGACCTTGTCTTCCTACCATCCTGAGTGTAACCAGTTTTCTCAGTTACAAATTTTTGGCAGTAATTTTGATTCAGATGTATCCAGTAACATGGCCATAATTGGAAAAAAAACACAGAGTGTGCATTTACAGAGTGGGGAGGGGGGACCCCAGGGGGAGATGGAGCCCTTTATGGTTTTATAATATCTCCTCAGCTCACATAACCAACAGTGATCACCAAAGGGCACATCTATGAAGTTCTTTAAAACATACCAGTCTAAACATTACAATCTATTTATTCTATTTATTGGCCCCTAAATTCAATCAGGATATGGTCTGGAGTGGTGTCAACATACAGATGTTCAGAGCACAGAGTGAAGGCGAGCAGCAGCAGCTTGCATAGAGCTTACCCACCAGGAATTTACTTTCAAGCCTATGTTTAAACAACTTTCACTCTCGGCTCTCAGTAAATGGTTTAGAAGAGATCTTTTCTGACCTAAAAAAACAAAAAACAAAACTGTCTCATGAACTAGTTTACTGCCACACTAACTTCCTCTGCCAACGGGGTAATGTGTTTGCCTGCATTGGTTTGTTTGTATCTCTGTCTGGTTGCAACATCAGAGAAAAACCGAAGAACAAAGACAAGGAAAAGATGATTATGGGTAAGATCAGAAGATAAGATCTTGTTCAAGTTTTGGCTTTTCTGGAAAATTTCACAACTTTGTCACAGTTGAAAGAATTTTGTTGATAATCTACACACACGTGACAATAATGTCTATAATCTCTGAAAATTTGGTGGAAATCCAACACAGAATATGTCTTTATGGAGGTTAGTGCTTTTTAATGTAACGTCTGCAGTTGCATTTCTCCATAAGCAGGTCCATACTTCATCACAGGGCTTATACATATACATTAGCACTCACACTGTCATTATCAATAAGTTGTAAATATTAATAAATTTAAATATTTAGAAAAAGCATATGCATGTAAAATAAATTTCAGTATCTGAGAAACATACAAACTGAACTGTGAATTTAACTCAGGACCATCTTGCTGTAAGTTACACCTCAGTGTTATTACAACAGATTACAACACTGATGTGTGTTTTCCAGGTCATGTTACAACGTACGTCCAAGCTGATGCGCTTCTTCCCTGAAGCTTTGGTGGAATCTCTCAGTGCCTCCCTCTCTCCATCTTCAGCATGCAGGTACTGCAGGTAGCTTTCACAGCCCTCAGCCTTTTCTGGAGGAAGAACCACTGTTGACACGAGAGGGTGCATTCAAGTTACAAAAGAACAGCACTTTGTACACTTCAGTAGTTGCACTACACAAGTCTCTAACCCTCACAAAATCCTAAAACTTACTAAGAGGTGCTTTTGTACTTCTGCTTTGAAAATAAAATATCCAATTATTCTTCTGAAAAAAAAACAAAAAAACTACTCACTACCTCTTTTGTAAGTTCTCATCAGACACGTATGCATGTGTGTGCATTTACAAAAAATGATATTTTTTTGTATTCTTGCTTCTCTGTATCCATGAGTCCTGGTAAGCTCTAATTAAAACTGAATAACACACACTTCATGGTATATTTTGCACACTGCATTAAAAATTCCTGTCAAGATCTTATAGTTTAACCTAATTTATGACTCAATAAGAAATCAAACCTTCAAATGATTTTCTTCATGCTCATTAAAGCACAGTTTTAGCACCAAACCTATGACTGAGAAACAGACATCTGTCTCCACTTACCCTGTAGGGGACAGTGTTGATCTGTGAATTGTCCTTCCTTCAGTTCACCATTTGGAAACTCCTAGGACAAGGGAAGAAAAGAGGAGAGGGGGGTTAGAGATGTAAGTGAATCTACAGTTCAGACCACAGACACAGAGAAAACAAACAGTTCCAGCTAAAGCATTTCCTACTCAGATGAGCGGGAGAGGGCTGGAGGCTCCAGCGCGGCCAAACACTTTGAACATCTGCACGCTTATTGTGTTTCACTGTCTGGGACACAGCGAGCACAGCCACAGCCAAGCTTTCAAGATTCCTCCAAGCCCTTCAAACGGACCCCTCACATCCATCAAAAAACCCATGATGCACTTCATCATCTGAGCTCTCTCTCAGCCAACCTGTTTATTCTCATCCCGCCTGACACGAGACCCACTGAGAAGTGTTTGATGAAAAGTTTAGGAAAAAGTTTTGTTACATTTCCCACTCACAACTCAGAGAAGTTTGGTTTATGTAAAACAAACCTAACAATGAGGCCTCAGCAAATTTTATTTTGAATGGAGAATAATTGCCAGATGGAAATTTCCTTGCAGATAGGATGGGACTGATTAAAAACACAATTGCATAGCTATAAAACAAAAGCGGGACAAAGCGGCGGAAAGAAAAAAAGCTCTGCTGTCATTTGTGAATAATCTATATCCTGCATAAAACAGAACCGCAATGTATTCATAACCATCCCACACATGTGCTAATGCAGAGGAACACTGAGGCTCTGCACACACATACACACACACAGCCATTCCTTAATTACAACTGGATTGTGGAAACAATGAAAATTAAGTGCAGCACAGGCCCTAAACCACAAGTATTTAAACAACAAATGATTCAACTTATTTACGTCATTCTCGGCCCTCTAAGCTGCTCCACACACACTTTGAAATAAAATCTCTCCAGATTGAATCAAGGAGGCCCACTGAAACGAGACAAATAAAAAACAGATAGATGCTAGAAAACAAAAGAACTCCATGTACCTTCAACAGAGCTTAGGCTTAAGCGAGAGTCTGAACATCTGCATGCGTTTAGGTGAACGACCACCCCCCCTCCACTCCTCCCTCCATCCTCCACCTCTCCTCCCCTTCCCCTCTTTCTCAGAGTAATCACAGTGCCAGGGCCTGTGGTTCTATTTAACAATCTCAAAGCCCATGATTATTCCTCACTTCAGAGAATGATACCTCGAGCCTGTAATCTGGTCCTGACCTTCAGCGCTGAAGGAAGAGGAGTGGGGGGACCAGTTGAATCTCAGGGTCAAGGCTTGGATACCCCTTGCAAATTGGCCACCGGAGGCATTGAGAGAAAGCAGCACAAGAATGGGAGCAGAGCCTTGGGGGGAGAGGAGGGGAGGGGAGGGAGAGAGGAGAGGGGCAAGAGGTAAATGGGAGGAAGGAAGAGGACAGAAAGGAGCAGAGGAAAGAGGACACAAAGGGGAGAAGGAGGGAGGGAAAGATAAGAGGAACAAAGATGGGAGAAGAGAGAGGCAGATAAGAGCAGAGGCAGAGGAGGATGCAGTTTGTGAGATAGGGCCTATCTGTTGCTTACTCCAGTTTCTGGGAGCTCAGTGGGAGAGATGGAGGTGGGTTTTTTAGAGGCTCTGGAAGGCTTCTGGGAGAGGTGGAGACAACTGGTACCGCTCCCTGGGCCCCAAACAAGAAGCAGTCTTTAATCATCAAATACACGAACTAGAAAAAGAGTGTGTATGTGTGTGTGTGTATGTGTGTGTGCATCCATACACACAAAAACACACACACAGTTTCCATCTTTTGTGGTTTCTGTAGCCAAGTTGTTGTTTCCTTTCTGCACTGGATGCTTTTATCTCCCTTCTTTGTACTGCAGTCCCTTAATGAAGGGCAGTATGTAAGGAAGAGGGAGTTCACACAGACACACTGTTCTGCAGCTCAGAGGAACATCAAAGACAACCATTGATTCTTCCCATCCTCGTTCCCATGAGGGCGCAGAACAAGGTATAAGCACCTCTAAATGAAAGACAAGATTCAGCGTTAAATATAATGAAACAAATCAATCAACCAACTGCCAAAAGTGAATCTTGTCTCTAATTAAAATTCAGATATCAGGAGGCGTCTTGCTGAGTGCACAACGAGGGGACCAGCGGGGCTTGTGTTGAACACATGGCTTACCCCCCCCCCACACACACACACCTCCATGCTTATTACATCCATCGGGGGAGCTAATGAGAGAGCAGGCTGGGTCTGACCGCAGTCTGCAGTTTAACATCTAAACACATGGCATCTCCATCCACATCGCCCACGGTGTCGGCCTCGAATCTGCCCACCACATGTGTAATTAACTGCTTTCTGGCACAGCAGCTCTAATTCTTTCACTATCAGATCACAAACTGCTCCGCAGGCTACGCAAATCTGTTAACATTTTGGAGCAAAGTGTTCCCTTTTTTCTTTTTTTTCTTTTCTTTACACCTGAAATCTTTGGTATTACATCTATGCCGTGTGCCACGTTAGTATGGGAACGACATGAAAAACGACAACGACAGGGAAATGATAAGGTATTAAATCTCAGCTGTCTTTAAAAAAAAAAAAAGCATTGGAAATATGCACCACCAGTGCTCCTTGTAAACAGGCTCTGTCTCCCAGACACCTTGACATGAGAGACAGAAAGAAAGGTGTGTGATGTTTGTTCCTGTTTAATGCAACAGTTCTGCCAAGCTTCCCTAAAGCCTGAGCCTATTGCCAGACTTTTATGTGGGATAGGGTAACCAGGGGAAGCTTTCATAGCTCCCAACCAGGTGACATCAGACATCCCCCAGCAGTCTCTCTCTCTGCCTGCCTACCACCCATCCTCCCACTGGAAAACACTGCACATCTTTGTTCTCACATCTCCCCTTCCAGCTCACCCCCGAAATATACAAGCACACATTTCTTTTAGTCCATTCTTCAAACCATATGATGCACAACTGATTCTGAAAATCTTAAAAAAAAACAAAAAAACATGGGAGGATAACGTGAATATTGTTTACACACTTCCTCTGGCCTCAAGGTATAAAATATGGCAACTCGATCAGACGTCTTCATGCGTATCCAACTGTTAACATATGCTGGAAAAATACCAAAACAAGATGCTGTTTGCTTGCCCGTGAAGTTGTTCGGCTTTTGTGAAATACTTCAGATTGCTAATTTATGCGTAAAGTTATAATTAGACTAGAAATAACTTTGTTGGCTGTATACTGAACTGTAGTGTTACTATTGAATTGTCATGTTATAAAATGAGGCATCTTTGTATTGATTGGTGTAGTTACTTATCCAAACCAGGCTACAGTCTCACTTATTTCCTTAATTTGATGCACACAGAGACAAATAATGAGCTGTGGGGGTTTCTCTAATATCTACACAGTTTCAAGAAATACAAAGTCACCTGGAAATGACACTTGGCGCTACATGAAAATCTTTGACGACCACCAGCCAACCAGGATTCCTGCTCCCACTGACCAATAGCTGGAGATCATTGTGGGGTTACTCACTGATGAAAATGAGGACTGGGTAGTAGAGTATAAGGTAAAGGAACACCAGTTCGTAAACAAACAGCATACTCTGTGCATACCAGAGAATGAAACTAGAGAGGGAGTGGGGCCATTGAGAAATAAAAGCCCTCCATTCCAGAAGAAACCAACCTGGCCTTGACTCAAAACCAGATGTGAGCGGTTATACTTACACAGAGTAAAAGAGAGAGAGACCAGGGGTGGAGAAGAGGGGGGCTGTGGCTAAAATATGGGGAGCTGAGGAGAAAGGGTCAGTTGCACAACTTTTGTCTTTTCTCTAGCAAGACAGTAAAGGAAAAATATGTATCTCCCTTTGGTTGATCAGACTTCAGCTTTCAGTCAGATCAGGTTAATTATAGTGTTCAGACTCAACAGAAGAAATAGAGCACAGTTAGCAATATTAAAACAAGCATATTGCATATACTTTATTACCCACTGTGGGTTAGCTAATAATGTTCATCATGACCACAGTATAAACACAAGCTAAAAGCATGTTTTTATGATTCATTTTATAACCATGCACTACTATCATAAACAAGCCGAGCACAATCATTAAAGCTACAGCCTGAAAGCTTTACAGTTTCGATTACTAGACAGCTAAAATTTGCCTTTGTGTACTAATAAGAGAATTTTATCTATGCACAGTGTGCCCTGACATGTCTTTCTATGAATGGAAATGAGATCAGAGCAGAATGTCATCTGTCATCTGGACCTGCCCCATGTGGCTGAGATGGCCCAGATATGGCCCTTTCAGGGGAGCAGGACTCTCTCTGAGGTCAAACAGGAGGCAGATCATCTCCCTTGGCAAGACATGAATCACCGGGGCGAAGCCTCTTCGTCCTAGTATAACAACAGCTGTAGCGGGAGATGAGCATGCTTGCCTGTCTATGTAAGAGCAGCATGTAAACTACTGAAAGTCAGCCGCTCTCCTCCCTCACCCTATCACTGATCTTTCTCTCGCTTTGATTATGACTTGCTGAATGGCATAAACAAAGATTAGCATCACTGGCTGACCACCTTGCATCTGTCACCAGTGCTGTAATCAGCTTGCCTTCATTAAAGTGGGCTTTGATAGCAGTCTGATGTAATGGAGTGCCCACCTCTCAGCTGTCCCACAAGCGGCTACTGTGGGGACTTGGAAACCATGTGCTGCATGCCAGTGAACAAATCAAACTCACAAATCTGGGTTAGGCAAATGTATTAGATTATATACATAGCAGATCACAATGCTGTTTGTGCGGTTGATTAATTACCAAAAAGGGAAAAACACAAAGTGGCTGGCATGGCTCACTATTTCCAAAACACAAAAAACTGAAGAAAGTTATAAAACCTGGTGCCACACACATTATGACTACACCAGAGAGACCATGTTGCTTTAATTCATTGGTAACAGAGCTTTACTATTGCATTACACCACTATTGCACGGTGGTGTAATGCAATAGTCTCTGCACAGACTTTTATATGACCAATGCCATGTGTTATATGCACTCAAACATTTAATGATCTGCTTGAGCAAAAGTTTACTTAAATGGGTCCAGAAGCGATGCCATCTTTTTCAAATTTTATTTTCTTCTGGGATTTTAATTAGTAAAGATTTTAATGTTTTGCCTCATTCAAGTCTTTAGAGGAGGAAGTTTCATAGTGGTCAAATCCATCCCTTCACTCTGGGCTGTTTACCAATTCAAAGAATCATTCTTTTAAACTGGATCTAAGCCATCACAACATAAGCCAGCCTTTTTTTCCAGGGATTTGTTGTTAGAAGAATAAATAGACTATGGACATGAAGCCTTCCTATAAAGTTTACAAGCACGATAATGAACACTGTGATACAATTAAGAGTTCACTGATCACCAGATTTCTCCCCCAGATTACTGTTTGGTGAATGTAATTGTTAAAAGGAAATGAAATACAAATATTAAAAAGTTAAGTGTTGTTTAATGAACTGACTTTTACTAGTCTAATAAGTCGACGTTTAAATCAGTTTGTAATTCAGCTTGTTTTGTGTGTTCAGTGCATAAAAAATGAAAAACCTTACATGCTCCAAACCTGCCTGTCTTATAAAACGAGGGAACAAATATAAAACATTTACTGTGTAAAATCAATCCAGATAAACCAGTGCTGCAGCTAACCATATTTTTTCATTGATTATTACGTTCGTGTTACAGCAAATAGTCAAAAACCTAAAAAGGTTGTATTTACAATAATAAACACAAGAAAAAAAATATTGGGGAACCTGGATTTCCTTTTAGTTAACTAATCAAATAACTGATTCATCTATTCAGCTCTACAGTGAACTACGCTGCAGCACCAGATGCCAAGAAATAATACAAAAAAACATCTAGAAAAAAAACGTAGACAGAAGACACACAGCACAGCATATTTTTAAACACACACACCCTGACAAACAAGAAAGAAGAGAGTGCGCAAGGCGACGGCATATCAAAGCCAGTGTGGAACTCAAACAGGATGTTCCTCTGTTTCTGGTCTCCATGTGAAATTCTGTAAGCTCCCGCGCAGGCCCCTGGCTCTTAAGCCCGGCCAATGGGGAGCGCGTCCAGGCCGATAAAGCTGTGGGGATTTGTTCCACATTCCACGGGCCCTTTAAACAACACAGAGGATCTCAGAATGCCAGGTTGTGGGTGAGGCGGCCGGGACGCCAATCCTATTATGGTCTGAAGGTAGCTATACTCTCTACAAGTGTCCAGCTGAGCAGTGTTGGCCAGCTGCAATGAACCCAGAGGTTTAGTATAAATCAAACTGGTTATCTGCGAGTTACACTCAACAAGTACGCACCTCTCTGTCCTGTTTGTAAAAGACAAAACTTTTCAACACAACCACTCTCACCTGTAAGGGCGGTTTTTGTGTACTGTAGTCAGTGTCGGGTTTCCAGCTGTCTGTCTAGCATTGAGATGTCAGTTGTAATTGCTCTCACCTGTGAGATAACCACCAACACCACTGTTTTCACTGCTCATGTTGTTAAGCTGCAAGAGATTTGAGTCACGGCTTTGAAAGCCAGGCCCGGCAGTTCATAGGGGCGAGGCTCTGTGGTTGGAGGCTGGTGGAGCTACAGGCGTTACAGTGCTCCTGTGGGTGACTGAGAAATGTAAACAAACCATGTTGGGGTAGGACAGCTGCACACGAGTGTGGAAGAGCAGGAACATCGGCCAAGCTTTATATGTAGCCTGGTTCTCAACCTGCTTTGTCCGGACTCTCTCTCAGCCCGGTCAGACAAGCTCAAGTGCCTCTTTGTCATCACCCGTCATGGTCCAAATGTGTTAGACCTGAATGTTAAGTTTATTATTTACACTTTCAAAACACTGGGTTGTCAGTGCAGATGGGTTTGGCCAAGTTCACAGTCTTTCAAGTGTATATCAATCAGTCTTTTAAGAGTATATCAATTGATTTGATAGTAGCCATCCTTAATTGATTACATTGGTTTAATTACATATTCACTTAATTACTTAAACAGGCTATTTCCAGCTATAGCCACTGCCTATTTACACATATTTTTTCTAGCTATGACAATCATTTATTTAATACTTTGAGCGCAGTATTTTGACTATTTATGCATCACTTCCCCATCACATTTTCATAAGGGTTTTCATTTCATTTCATTAACTAAGATCTCCACTGTTTGTCCTTGTGGTTGTTTTAACAGTGTGTTCACTACTTCTTCGGCATTTCAGGAACTTATCATTTTATCTATTACCAGGGTGGTACTTTTTTCACCACTATTTTCAGTCACTCTCAATTACAACACTTCATCACAGTGTCTGTATACACAACTTTCTGACTGCTCACTTGAATCTGAGGCCCTCTTGCTGTCAAAGGCTTGTGGGAAGTGGATGAGCTACCTGCTGGTTTCCTGAACATGACTTCCAGGAGGATAAGAACAGGTTCAGGGTCAAAACCACTGTGGTACAGTCCACTAGTTACTGCTCCCTGTGGGTAACTTACTCTCAGTACAGATGCATATGACTAACCACCAAAAGAGGAGCTTATCCAGCCGTAACCAATGAGCCAGTAATGTAGCGTGAACCCTCAACACATCCATGTGGGAGGCATATTGGGCAAACAGAGACAAGCGGCTGTTGTACTGTAGTGCTATCATTGCATTAAACCCTCAGAGGGATTCAGACAAAGTACAGAGTTTAGTGTAGTAGGATGCAAAACATAAGGGAAGCGTGCAGGCAGAGCCTCTAATAACTCATCTGCTAGAGCCCAACTATTCTCAGTGACACTTGCCAAACCTCAGGTCCCCAGAGACACCACTTGTTTGCATAATTGGTACTGTTCCTCCTTACTATGAAATATTTAAGGCTTGAGACCATCTTGTCCTGGGTAAAAATGTCTTGGCTTCGCAGACTGTGGCACAGTTTTTGATACTAAATACCCTAAATCGGACATACTGAGAAAAACAGCTGGTGCCTATTCAAAGTGCCTGCTCCTTGTATCTCCTTTCTCTCTATGCTGTTGTGTAACTCTCCCTGACTGTCCGGTACCGCTGTCTCCTCCAGCCGGCAGGGATTGCCAGTCTCAAAGACCACGAGAATTCTTGACACTGCAAGAACAGGCTTAATTCCAAGCTGTGAAGTTCCTCACAGGCCTGGAACTGGACAGGGGGTCATCCCAGGGTCAACACCAAGTGTTTTCCTGAGGATTCCTAAAAATACACTCCTGCTGGGCACAGGAAGCAGAGGAGACTCTACGATCCTCAGATGATGTGGAGGAAACCTGGCTATGTAAAATGGACCATTGCCAGAGGGCCACTGGCTATAATGCTTTGGCACATGAGACACAACTTCCCATGTAAAACGGGACAAAGTTGAAAGCTGAAGAGAAACAGAAGATGAAATGTGGAAAAAAAGAAAACAGCACATGAGCCAATTAATGATGCACCAAAATCATGCAAAGCTCATTCATATTTCTGTTGAATTATTCTCAAAGAAAATTATTGGTCAAAAAAAGTAAAAAGGATACGGGGGTACGGGCGTGATGAATTACTTTTGAAATCACAGCTACTAGACGAGAATTTTAAAGCCTCGTGGTGCAAACCATGAATTATAATTTTTGTTTGTGACACATCACGGAAATATGCCAAGTAGAGATTTTGAGGCCACAGTCAGCCAGACTGTAACATCTGTGCTTCTTCCTTTTTGGACTGAGGGTGCCATGTGTGCACTTTAGTGACCTGACAGACTGACTGTGTGTCTGAAACACTGTTCCCCAGTGTGAAATTCTGAAACGTAATTCATCCATGGCACAAGCAGAGATCAAAAGGCTATGGAGCAGAGGGCAGCTCAGCTCAGCTCCACCTCCATCTGCAGCTCAGCTTTTGCAGCAGAGCGCACAGAGAACTGCTGCTTTCACAGCTATAATTATGGACGCCAGGTCTATAGGACCATGAAAGAGTGTGCACTTAAACACAGGCTGCATGAGCTTGCTATTAGTTTCCTTGTATATGGTTTATCTTATCTCCAGCTTAAAGCTACAAGCCTGATGAAGTCTTGCTCGCTATCACGCAGCAGTTCACTTGAAGCACTAAGTGTGACACTTTGGGGCTGATAAAAGTTCTTTAAGGAGGATTTATGCTTCAAAAAGCAGAAGGTGCCGATGCACAAGAACACTTTAAAAACTATGCAGTAATCAGGTGCTACCAAGATAGAGATGCGCTCAAAGCTTAGCATCTGACAATGGGGGTGAGAGTTCAGATATTCTGACACACTGGCATTTTGGAAGTGATGGGATCAGTCAGACCCGTATCAATACAAAGAGCTAAGTGCTGGTTATATGGTGAGATCTTGCTGAGCTACAATCCTGTTGCCTAAAATGTTCTCTGCTGTTTTCCACTTACTAAAGCTGTTACTTATTTAGCGTCTTTCTCTTTTGTTGGGAAGTTTTTCTAACACATTCTGGTGAGCTGTGAGCTTTTCTGTAAATCTATAGGCTACAAAAGCGAGCAGCGATATCATGAAATAACTTCAGGATTTAGGAAAGTGTTTTCTCTTTGTGATGTACCTCCCATGAGCAGATGGTGTCTCTGAAAGGCTCTCCGTGAGAGGGGTGGGTGGGGGGCAGGCATCTCAAGGAGAACTGCTGTTTATTTGAAATGAGCCTTTAGGTAAACATGTTACATGGCACACAGGGCCAGGTCAGCTTTTGAAGTGGACGGGCTCAGGAAAAAAATGGGTGGGGGGAAGAAAAGAAGGCTGCCGTCTGAGGAAATGAGAACAGAGGCCTCTTTCAGCAGTGTTTCATCCTCTCCCTCCCTTTCTGTCACATATAGAAAGAGCACAAAAGGTATTTGCGTATATAACCAACACAGATTGTGAGAACGGCTGAGCTGCTATTTCTTCTGAGCGTATGAGTAGAATCACTTTGCAATCATCCCCCCGCCCCCGCCCCCCAAAACTAAATTCCCCAGAAAAATTACCACCCGTGACAAAAATAACCACTTCCTTTTAATGGAGACCCATTGAGGGTTTTGATGACGGGAACAGGTTTGTGTAACAAAAGCAAGTTTGCAGCCATTCCCCATCGGAGAGGAATGTGTTGTGCAGAAGGAGGGCCAGGCCTGTGCTGTCTGCAGAGCCTGGATCCAAGCTTTGAAGCTGCTAGTGTGTTTCAACAGCTAACCACTTTCAGATGGGACTGTGGCGTTTTATGAGCTGAGTAATAGCGATACCTACACATGTGCAGGCTTGGGGTCCCAAAGAGGGGAAGGCTGAGCTCGGAGCAGAGAGAAAGACTCCTCGGGGGTCTGGGTTAGTCTGTGTTTGATAAATCTCATGCTATGGCATTCTGTATATGAAAATGGAAAGGCTGGAAGAAGGATACTGAGGAAAATCAGCTCACTAGTGTGAACATGGTTCTGCTACAAACTTGAACATCCAAACAAATTTGGATCAATAACTGTGGTATTACTAAACTTAGAGGATATAACATACACACAACACCTGATCTATAAGTAAAAAGGAAAAAATGAGACTTTTTTTTACATAGTAAAACATCACAACAATGAGTCACAATACCAGCCCACCGCTGGACTTTTTTTTTTCTCTACAGGATACAGGAAAGGTTTGTGGTGTGTGCGTTGGTTCACTCTCCACCCTCAAACCTAGCAGGGCGTCAGGTTCGTGAATGTGGAGCACGGATGAAGTTTCGAAGCATTCATAGATGACCCTGAATACTTTTTATGCAAGAACAATACAAAAAGTGGAGGTAGCTGGGGCCAGGAGGAGGTGTACGTTGCATCACAGGATGAAAACTGTTGATAAGTTGCCCAGAAACACAGACAAACCATCCAGCTACATTTTACACTGCTGTACTTACTTTGTTCTGCACTCATGTCTTTTTCTCACACAAACAAAAGAAGCAAAGGCATTACTGTATCGCATTTATAGCTATCAGTATGTTGGGATACCCACAGTTATTTAGGTCCACTCATGCTTGTACTGTAGCATATATAAGTCTGACCTATATGGAGGCAATGTCAAGCTTCCACTGGCTGAATAAAATAGATAACACTGCCATGTCCAAAAGAGGAATCCCTGTGCTCTTTAAGCAAACATGCAAACTCTCTTTCAGTCTGCAAATATTTGTAACGACAAAATATTGAACAGCAGCAGACCTGCAGTGGTATGCATGGACTGGGAAGTTTCCTGTGTCCTCCCTGAGCTCATCACATGCACTACACTCACTGAATATGTAATTAAAACAATGTAATCAATTAAGGACGGCTACAATCACAGCGTATAATAACAACACGAACAACCATAACTGAAAAAATATAATATTCCCCTGGCTGCTCTAAGGCTTGCGAAATGAAGTCCACTTGGAAAAGAACAGGGGTTTATGTGGAAACATACCTTACACACTAAAATGTAATAACCTTTGAGTCTCCTGGTGTTTTACTTGGCTGGGAGAGCACTAGATCAAACACAGACTTGGATCCAGCAGCCTTTGCCAAAAATGTCAGCGCTAAGCACTGGACTCCAGCTTCAGGTATTTTCTTTCCCCTGGCAGGGAGTGAGAGCAAAGACACAGACCAGCATTAACCCTCGAAGGGGCTGCCCTGAAACAGCCACCAGCACACTAACCCTGCAGGGGAAGTGAGGTCTCCCTGCTGTCATCGGTGACCACCAGGTCATGTAGTGTCACTGAAAAACCTGGGATGGGCTCCACTCCACTCACTCCCTGTGAAGTCATTCCTGTACAGCTACACTGTTCTCTCTGAAGTGTGCAAACAGATATCTCATAAATATCATGAAAAGCAGTGACAAGAGGTAGGTGACTTCAAAGCACTGATGATGGAGCTGAGATATTTCTAAAGGCAACAGAGCCTTATTCCATATGTCTGCAGATAAGCGCTTCAGTGATGAAGGAAGTGGAGCGACTGTCATCTCCCTTGACTATTTATATTCTATTCTTCTTTGAGCTCCAGGAGAAAGGAGACATTTAAATGATTATTTATGCCATCAAACATAACCAATGGTATGGCTGTGTGTGGCTGAAGTGCTGGTGTGGAATGACAACAGTTGTCACAATGTCGTCAAACTAAAAGAGCCTGTCAACAAGAAATATCTATTTTATGTATCCAAGCTATTTTTATTATGTTACTGGCAAGGTGTACTCTAGGCATGCTGCTTATATATTTACTGTATATTCATACTACAACATAACATATATATAAGTTTTCGACTATATCCAGGTGACTGTTAGAGACCTTGCTGACCTAATGAACACATCATATTTTGTCTGTGCAGCAGTATTTATTGGCAGGGTGTGATTAAAATAATAATTACTGATAGAAATTCTGATACAAATCAGTCCAGCGCTAAAACATGAAACATGAAAGTCAAGTTTCGCTAACAGATGTGTGGATTTGAACATACTGGCACGGAGCTGTGCCACTGTGGCGACAATTATTTTAACTTATGTTGCAACAATCACATGGTAGACATCAGATACAGTGTCCATGTTACAATGCACTCGGTTTACAAATAAGCGATTCTACTTTTTTATCAGAACAAACTTTATTTGTAGGAGTGTGTTGACAGAACTATGACTTTCACACAGGAAACTACTGTCCATCTGAACCATAGACTGTTTATTGATTGGACGACGCTAACTTCACCTGTTGGTTTGTGAATTTTGAAGCCAGGAGATCGACATTTGAACGTCGCCATGTCAGTTTTTTGGAGCCGGAAGCGATGTGGATTTTTGGAGACGAGTCTGATCACTGAACCCAAGGACACTGCTCAATGTGCATGTGCATGAGACTGAAGTTCAGAGTTTTGGAGCCAGCATCTAGTGGACATTGAGGGTGTTAAACTTTTTTGCATTGGCTTCACTTTTGAGAACTGATAGCTTGTTAGAGGTGGCTGTGGGCTGACTGTGTTATCTCTCAACAGAGTCAGGATGGCTGTGTCCCGGCTTTAGCCCCTTAACCCTCGCACCAAGAAAGAAGCAACCAAAAAAATCTCCCTATGCATTTCTTATTTTCTTGGGGCAAGAAATCAAGGTTTTTTCAACTCCACAAAATGTTTTATTGACCTCTACCAAATGGTTGAGTTGAATATATATATGTAAATACAAACAAGTTGAAAAAGTCAACAGAAATGAACAGAACAAATGATTTTTGTCCCTTAGCCCATGTATGCAACAGAATAGCATAAATGTAACATATATACAGCAATGAATGAATTTAAATTACATCAGCCTTGCATCTTTACTTTCACCAAACGGTTGATTTGTCAGTCTATGGTAGAGTCATGCTTTTAGAAAATAATTTGACCCTGATAAAAAAGTGGTGTTTTAAGTTACATAGCTGTGTTAAGAAACTCCTATGAAACTGTAATATGTCGAAAAAATTAAGTTCAACACATTTTTCAATAAGATACACTCACTCGAAATGTCCTCTACCAAATGGTTGAGCAGACAGTCAAAGGACTAAGTTACTACAAAAACAGAAGACTGAAGTTTTCAAAAACTCTCTCTACTAAAAATGACTATTCCCTGAGATTCATTATTGGATATCCAGATCTAGAAGTACACCATTAAATCAACTAAAAATCAACAAACTGAGAGGGTCAATAAGGCCCCACAGCTCATTTTTGCCTCAGTGTCCTCTAGTAAGTTAATAGGGCCCTGGTTTGTGCTAAGAACCACTGTGTGATGGGTTTTTAACTCCTTTTGATGGCCACAGAGAGCTTTTTTCATGAGCGCTGGTCACAAGGGAATTAGGGTGAAGGAGAGCAAACTGCTTCAAAGTACTTCAGACAGTATAAATATCCTCAGAAAAATAAACATTTAATCTGCGAGCAGTTTTCTAATGTCTTTCTCCATTAGGCACCGGCCACACAAACCACCCCTTTGCCTCTCGCCCTCTCGTTCAGCTCACAAATATACAGCCTGAGAGCGAGAGAAGGACTCGACCTCTGACTCGGCGGCGAAACACCGATACACACTTTAACATGAAAGAATGGCTAAAACAAGCGGCTCCCACTTGTGACGAGTGTCGGAGCGAGCCAGGTGATGATGTTTGCACTGACAGAGGAGTGAGTGTTTGCTCTAAACAAATGGCGACCAACGTGGAAAAAAGAAATCCAAAGACAGCTTGATTTACATGTTTAACAGCTGTTACGAGTTATTATAGAGGGTAAGGCGAGATGAGATCAATGGTCAGCTTCTGTCTCCCTAAACAAAGCAGTGGACAAGGCGGATGAGGCTCTCCATTACTACCCTTCCCCCACTACCTTTAAAACCCCCAAATATCTCCCTTAAGAAAAAAAAAACACCCGTAACCCCTACTCCTCCTCCTCCTCCTCCTCCTCCTCTTTTCCTCTTCTCCACCACCCCCTTCCCACCACAGCCCTTCTCCCTGCTCCAGGATTTTGCTGTACAAACCAGGAACAGATGTCTGCCGGGGCCGTGCTGAAAGACCCCGCTGTTCTGGATGCCAGCCACATGCTTTTCATTCAGAGATGAAGGCTCACAGCTCGCCTTCTTGTGAAGCCAATTTAAAAAAAAAAAAAGGGTGGAAAAAAACAAACTCTCCAAATGCCTTCAAGTCTCTTCAAAAGCAGTACATATATGAGCACACCTTTATGTCTCCTCTCCACCGTGTATTGTTCTCTAGTAGCGCCTCATCTAGAAAGTTTTTTTTTTTTTCCATTTGTGGTCTTAGATGAGGCGAAAGTAAAACGTCACAAGATGCTCCTGACAAAAATATTTCTTAAAAGAAGCACTTGAAGTACTTGAAGACTTCAGGAGCTGCGCCGTCTCATTCACTTCATAAAACTAAACTTACTGCTGTGTACTGACAAAATAAAATGTCATTCCAGGCCACGGGTTTTAAGATTACACAGATATCCCGGCTTCACATCCAAATCAAATAGTGCAAACTCAAAATTAACATGGTGACTAGAAGATAGACCCAAAAGCCCAGCGACAAAACTGTCCAAACAAAACATCCATTTCGAGCAGGATCACCAAATGAGGATTTTATAGAAGGGGAAAGTCTTATTCATAGATTCCAAATGAATGTTAAAAAAACATTAGCTTACAATTAGTTTAGTGAGCTGCTTGGGAACTATGCTCTTAAACCTAATTTATTATTGAGGGGTAAGTGCTATGTAACTCTCTGTAAGTCAAAATAAATTTGTGTCTCGGAGCTTTTGGCACATCATTACATCCAACTAAATCCCCAACCGAGCCTTTTTTGCTTCAAGTGTGATATTATTAACCTTTCAAAGTGGAATAATAAAGGTCTTTGTTGTGGAGTTTAAAATGTTGACACACTCCCTCTTCACAGGCCGAGTCTGTGGGAAGTTGTGAGACAAAAGATGGTGCTGAAAGGCTGAATTAGCCTGTCAATATTTGGGCATTCAAGCATGTCTGTTTGAAGCTCCAAAATGAAGCACAGTGGTTGTGTGTGTCTGTGTCTGTGTGTGTGTGTGTGTGTGTGTGTGTGTGTGTGTGTGTGAGGGTTTGGACTGTTGACGTGTTGGTGTTTCCAGAGGCGAAACACTACGAACCTTCACACAGCTCCTCCACTACTAAGTGCAAGGTTAGAAGTAATTTCAATAACTGCAGATGAGGGTCTTTTTTTTTTTGACTTCCCCTCGCTCTGCCACTGTGATCTCACCTGTAATGTTTCCACATTACACCAGGTGCTCAAACAGGTAAAACATGTCTCGAACACCTGCAAAGATGCGTCAAAATCTTGATGACGGCAGCCGGGATCAACTCAGTCATCCTGCTGAATCACGCTCTCTTTGTCCCTTAATACCACACTTCAAGCAGACTATAAGATTACACAGCGAAGACAACCTTACAGCTGCAATCTTGAATCACGGTTTGCGGGAATATCAATATTTAAACATGTGTTTTAAATCCTTTGATCTTTTGTTATTTCTTGCTAAAGCACAGCAAACCATTCACAATTTGTTGGATAAAAATCGCTGCCTTATTAAGGGGTTTCTGAGGTTTACTCAGCGTGATACTGGGCACACGCATGTTGTTTTTTTTTCTGGTAACTAACTATCCCTTGACCCATCCCCCAGGACTGGACAGGGGGATAGAGGAGTGAGGGTTTGGAGCCTCTGCTGATATCAGAGACCTTTTATAACTCCCAGTTCTGTGCTTTGAAGTAGCAGCCAGACAACTCAGGAATCCTACTCCCCCACTTGACAATGAGGAGGGGGATGGTCAGGGCTAAACTGTGTGTTTGGCCAATCTTCTCCTATATGAAATCATAAGTAATCTTAACTGTCTCTGCAGATCATCAACCAAGTGGCGAGACTGCTAGCTGGTGAGGGCCATAAGCTGAAACACTCAAGAAGAGAAAACGTGGCTGAAATTGATCTAACAACTTCTCCTCAACACATTAAACCGTCGCTCTGTTTGACTTGGACTGGTTTAATCACGGTTTAAACTCCAGACATCTAAGAACCCATAATCCAATAATTATATCTGGAAATGTGACAAAGTAATCCAATCCTGGCGGAGAATTAATTAACAGAATGTGGGATCAAACGAGGAAATGGAGTTACCGTCTTACAGAGGAGAAAAATTCAATCTGTATTAGAGGCCTGTGATAGGTGGGAACCTATATGGCATGAAAAAGATCCCCAAGGACATCATCCATCTTCACAATAATGCAGGTATAGACCCATTGAACAGAGGTGTGAGGGATGCATATTTCCTCTGCAATACAATAGTAAGCTGATATGGAAGATGAAGTATTCATTTCTTTCCTGATTCTGGCTTATTTAGCAGTTTCGGCTTTGTGTTATTGATGGATTAACCTACTTGCTGAGTATTGTAGTAAATCATAGTTTGGTCTAAAAAAAAAAGTCAGTGTCTAATTTCCAGATCCAAGTGATGTCCTCCAATTACTGGTGAAGATATTTAGTTGGAATAAAGCCACTAATGACGATGATCTATCCAAAACTCTCAAAAAAAACATAAAGCCTGAATGAAAACTGATTTTTAACCTTACTTACGACAACAATTTACCACAAAGACACATCAAAACTAACACATGCATAAAAAGATGTAACTGCACTTTATTCTGTCCACCTCCTTTGTCTCAATTTTAAAACATGAAAACAAGCGTCTAGTTAGTTAAATGCCGATACTCATCCAGTTTTGGTCTGTGAACAAGCCTCTAATGCAACCAGCTGACAACAGAAAATAAATCAGTGGGATGACTTTGATAGAGGCGAGGGTGGGACCCCACCTAGTAATGAGTGCCAAGCTTAGGCCTTTGGTGGTTTTCCTTCAGGGGAGTGTGAACTCCGACTCCTCTGAAGCAGAGTAAAGTTCTCTTTTAATTTGCCACGAGTGGGCGGTTTATAGCCCTGATATAATCCATAACTCTTCCACTATTACAACCACCCACCTCACAGATTGTCAGTACCTCTGTGTGAACTTCTTGCAGTTTGTGTGTGAGGGCCTGAGACTCTAGTGCCCCTCAAAACGACACGCTAATTGAAGTGATGTAATGTTATGCCACAGAGGGCTGCCCACTGGGAGCTGCACTAGAATGGGAGGCATTGAGGAAAAAGACACAGCCCTGAGTCATGATGCCAGCAGCCACAAGAGCAAACTTTATATCCCTCAGTCTGAGAAACGACTGCCTTTCCATCCAGACTGTGTCTTTCTTGTGTGTGTGTGTATGTGTGTGTGCGTCTTTGCCAAGCCGCTTCACACACACGGGGCTCATGGCTGTCATAACCCATCCAATGATGCTGGCAGGGGAATAACCGCTGCAGTGTTGTGCCGGAGCCAGACATGACAGAAAGAACAACAACCTACAACTTAGCAAAGACATCAGCATGTCTTCACACATGCCTGCGAATACTGTTTGCTTCCACTTAAGTCGAGAAGTTTCTCAGATCAGCTTTCAGGAAAAAGGGAATGTAACAGCTTCATCCAGACAACTCTGAAGTGCTTGACAGACTCGTCCCATCAGCAAAACACACACACACACACACACACATACATCTCACACACTTTTTTCCACTAATGAATTTTGTTAATGCTGAGGGAATGTGGTTAACAACCAACATTTTGCAGCTTAAATACAACAAAAATTAAACATCTTCCATGTCAAAAGAAATCAAGAAGCTTCTTTATTTTTTAAATTTCACTCAGAAATCCCATATAGTCAGTGTTAAAAGGTGTTTTAGTCTTTAAAGAAATGTATTAATTAGGCTTGTGGTCTTTTTAATTTAATCCAATTCGGATAATTATTTTGCTAAGAAGAAAAAAGGTGTGAAATAAAGAGCAGAAAAAGCCTCTTACCTGCATGTTCTTCAGCTTGTGGTCCGCTGCGCTGTACCTCTCACATTCCTCCATCCCTCTGCGGAGGAAGGCGTTCACAACAAAACTGTCTCCTGAGACATGAAGACAATACACCGATCAGCAGGGAAACACCTCCACCTGTGTTTTCATCAGCTCATCATCCTTTATACACCTTCATCATGCAAAACGATACATCCTCACCTTCAGGGTTTTCTCTGCGCTTGCACGCTTTGGATCACATCAGGAGGCACGAGGATGCAGAACAGACACTCGTTAGTTTAATGATAAATATTTTTTGAATTTTCATGCAGAGTTTTCAGCTAAAAAAAAATATTCTTACCATGTTTTGACTGGAGTTTGCCCATTCTTAAGTCCCTCTTCCTTGGATTTAAATAAAAGGTACTCCGAAACCCGACAAGGAAAAAGCAGCAACTTACTCTTCTACATGGTCACATTGTGTTTGTTAAGAGAGAACCAAACTCCAACTTCGTCCAGAGGAAGGTGGTTGAACGGCGCGGTCATTGAAGTGTTGATAGTCAGTGAGAAGGACACGAGAGAAATAATGAGCAGGATGGTGTGTGAGGGAGACAGGGAGCTCTCCGTCTGCTGCACACTTCACTTCACTTACACTGATGTGAAGTCTCTCCAGCACAGCACAGACCGAGGAGCACGAGTCAAATAGCAGGAGAGCGCAGGGACTTCCGGTTGAGACTTTTAAAGAAATAAAACACCACAGTCAAGATGTGTGGAGAAATCTGTGAAACTAAAGGCTCACTAATAACAAAAGGGAAAAACATATATGTTTTGAAGTTTTTTTTGCTCGCTCTAATTACAAGTAAACATATCAGCATAAAACATAAAAACATATTGCATGTGTGCATCCCAGGAACTCATATATGTGTATTTATCATTTGTATTTTTTCTCAATCCATCTTTGCACATTTCAGTTACTTTGCACTTTAGGTATTAAACTGTTTTTGGTTCATACCACATAGTTGCATACTCATATTTTATACTGTGCACATTTTATATTAAATATAGTATCAATGGTCTGGTGGGTTGTCTGTGTTTTGATGTAGATGCTGTTATAAAGTATTTTTCTATTATATTCTGTTCTAATAAAAGCAAGCAATAATAAGCAATCATTTTCTCTTATTTTTGGTCATTAGTGATAATGTTAACAACAAATAACTGCCACAATAATTCTTATATGACAAAGTTAAGTCTTAAAATTGCATAATTTTTGAGGGAGGGAGTGAGTACAATGGATGGATTACTTTAATAGTAGGTTTTAAATGTTAAAAATTGCAAATTAATTTGTCTGCTACACCCCCCAGTGTCTTTAGTTTACACCAGATAATAACAAATCTTCCAATCTGCTAAACTAGCAGCCACCTGGTTATTGTTTATAAATGCTAATTTATTTTACAAATAAAATATTTTTGCATTGACAAACAAGCAAAAGTATATTCTATTTATTGATGCTTTTTGACTCAATATAATTATATTAAATAAAATAGTAATAGTTTCAATTTACTATGTTTTTAGGTTCTTTTCATCTGTACATTGTTTTGAAAAGCTGACTCGTTTGTTTTCCGGTTTTACGTTGTGTTTAACTTGACACACTGAACAGTTCATGTGCAGCTTAGCGTCCTCTGTTGGTGCAAATCTCCATACAGCTTCATTCATGATTTTCAGTGTAGAACATATTTATATCCGTTACATAATTATAAATTCAAAACGGCTATTTTATTATTAGATATCCCAATTTTAGCAGGCGCATTAGTTGTTAGACCTACTTTCATCTTTTTCAATCAAAGTAGTCTGAATACCAAAAAGTTCAAGCTTAAGACAAAAAAAAATTACAAAATCCTAAAGCCATGAAATAGTCCTTTAAATCTAAATGTCCACATAGGTCTATGATCACATATAAACCAAAATCACACTTCATGCCTCTGCTGTACAGGAATAAACACACACACACACGATGCAGTGCATGATAGCGTTATTATTAAGTAAAACATACTACTGCTCTGTGTGAGTGTATTGACAGACTGCCCAGTCTAACTGTTTTTGTTTCTGTTATGTACACAACAGACGCTTAAGATAAAGTGATGTTGTTTTAAGAGAACCAGGAAGAACATGTTGTACTTCAACTCAACCAGACATCAAAAGCTCTTCAGCAGTTTTACAGTTTGTTTCCTTTGGCAGGGTGTTAAATCAGGGCGCAGCCACTGGACACACGCCAAGTCTTATGAATATTCATTTACTACAGCAACCTTTTGCTCAGTATGAAATCGTGATAGTGATGTTAGTGTTTTATCATCGGTCCCCTCTCCTGTGAAAATTATATTCAAAATGAAGACTTTGATATTTGCACGTTATCAAGACACAAACTGTGATTGTGTACACCGCTGCTGTCATTTAAGAAATGGCACCAAACATTGTTATTGTTACTTTTATTAATGGAGGAGATCTGCATGGAGGAACATGTATTCTTTATGCAGCTGAAACAACATCTTATTTTATGTGAGGGTGTCTGATGGTGTCCCAGTTTCACTACCATACCTTGATGAATGTGGAGTGCAACTATATAGCTCTTCCTGTCAATTTGTCTGCCATATGACTCCTCACAGACACAGGACTCTCAGATCACTGTCTGTGGTTGACAGGATGAGCCGACATTTGCATAGCTCATTGATGGCAGCTTCCTTTGATCCTTCTTGCTGTGCCTAATTATCATCGTTTCTTTATGCAGCCTGGCTCCCAGGATTCTGCCTCTTTACAAGGTATCTCTCCCTCATCCTCTTTCTCCTACGCCTCCCAACATCCTGCTTAAATGGATGACGAACATGTAGGACACAGAAATCTCCACAGACCCATGAAACAAGAGTCGATCATAATTTCTGACAGGACAGTTTTGACTGGGAACACACACAGAGAGAGAGAGAGAGAGAGAGAGAGATAAGGTTGTCTTTTAGCAGCAGTGTTGAATTTAGATAAAAGTGCTGGTTTATGATCAAAGGCTGTCATGTAGATGAAGAATTGAAAAACCCAGCCATCTTAAATAATATGGGCTCACATTATTTATGCAGTGGATGTAGATCATTATACTGGCAAACGTGCAGGGTATTTGGAGACTTGTTTCAATCAATGCAGTGTCACAAGTTTTAACTAATAGTGTAAATCATAACCTTTAAAAGTCAGAGAAATTAGTGATAGTTTCCATAGTTTGTGTGCCGTTCTGCTCAGTTTCCTTTTAACATGCCTATAAGCATGTGTGTAAGTTAATCCCCTCCCTATGTGAATCACCATTGGCACATACTGGGATATTCCATTGCTTTCAGCAACGTACCTGAACAGCGGCTGAGAGGCTGAACATCAGACTGTTTGTTTTGTTTGGAGTTTTCTGACATTTTAAAGCTGCTTGAAACAGTGATAAAATCCTGTAACAATAAGGCTTTTGACTTTTCTTCCTTCTCCGGCTTGATTGCCTTTTAACAGCTGCCTGGTTTTGGACAGACTACAGTCGAAAGAAAAAGGCCTCCAGACAGAGCAATTATGGTTTTATTTACCGTGCCCGTTCCTACAGCTCTCCTTTTCTCTATCTGCCTCCGTTTTCTCTCCACTTTGTGATCATTGATCAGATGAGAGAATCAAGCTTCCTCATGTGATTCATCTCACATAAAAACTTCATTTACAAATGCACGTCAAACAATTAGGTGTAAAAAGATACTGTGGCACTAGAGGGATCATTTACAATGAATAACAGTTATGTGTCCTAAAGGAAATGAGGTCTAGTTTTGCAAGAGGAAATTCATTCTGGGTTTGTCTTGATGGGAGTATAAATGTTTTGCTTGATCTTAATGATAAACTTTTGACAGTAAAATCCAATCCTCCAGTAAAACAGTTAATAACCTTCATAAAACACCCAGGAGAGATCATTGTAAAGGTGACAGGGATATAATGAGTAGGTTTGAAGCATGCAGATAGAGATGAATCCAATGTTTGCTTTCCTTTTCCATTCAGAAACAGCCTTCAGGATCCACCTTTGAAGTGGAATGAAAAAGCTGTTGCCAACAACAAACAAAGGGCACATTGTCTGAACCCGGCAGCTGACATGCAAAGCAGCAGAGCATTCACAGAATGCAAAACATGTTCATACGAACAATGAAGCCACTGATCTGTTCATGTAAACTGTGCACAGGACTGATACATTTCAAAAGGGAGTCATCTTTCAGCTGTTTTGTTTTGAGGCCAAATTGATGGCTACCACATGCAAACACATATTTTCAGACATTATAACCATGTGTTACTTTGAACCACCATGAGGACTATCATGGTAGCTTCATAACTGTGTATAAAGTTCAAACTAAAACAGTGGTTTTTACTTCCAGATATGCACGGTAACATTTTATATTTGTGGGGCTTTTTGGTGAATGGTAAATAGCCAGGGGTATTTAGATTATATGAGATGGGCTCAAGGTCAACTGCAATCTTTTTTTATTGCTGCGACCGTTTTGACTTATTGCCCTTGGTGTGATTATCGTGTAACTCATAAAACAGACTATAATAAAAAACAGTCTTTCCATGTGTGAAACTATTTGGTAGCATCAGTGCGCCACCAAGTGGCAGCTTCAAGGTGTTGAGAACATTTCCAAAATGCATGGACATTCACTGCAGCAATTCAACAACACACGAGTGTAAACAATATTGTTTATTACAATGTTATATACAAAATAAAGACATAATGAACATATGAATGCAGAGCTTAAAGAGGATTTGTTGTCGACATAAATATAGAACTGATGATGAAAAGATTATAAGCAGTGAACAAAGTACAAAACAAATAGCATGTTAAGGGTTAAATTTGTATTTTAACATAAAGTGATATCATGGTTAAACATGAACCCAGCTCAGTGAGATCGTGGCTGTGCACCGACGCCACTACAAGAAAGTAAAAATCAGAACTATCCCTTAACATGAAAACAAACAAAGCTGGCACTGTAAAGGTTAAAGCTGCATGTTATATAAAAATATCAAACACTTCGAAAGTGAGAACAGAGTAAACACTTGAGTCAATACCACAGAAAATTCAAGCACTGACAACACCACTCCTTACACAGACATTGTCTTGGTCTTTGAAGATAGTAGCACCAACAAAATCACCTGAATAAAGATTTTCATGGTATGGATAGAACTTGTTAAAACAATGTTTTGTTAATACATTTAACGTGCTGCCAAATAAACCGATTAGGGTTGATAAAAGAGACAAAGGTTGCAGTTTTCCAAACTACAAATGACGGGAAGGACAGCTCACAAACAATTAGCCTTTGGCGACAGTAATAGGTTCAGACACCATTGACAAGGTTAGATTTCTCCTCCTTCTGTTTATCCACCGCTCGGCCCATCGCCTCCAGGAACCGTTCAAGAGTAACTGTTGGTGTCTGCAGGTGAACAAACTACATTTAGAGACAAAATGACTCCTCCCCTCCCTCCTCAGCAGATTAAAATCAAATACTCACCTTTACAAAGAGTGCGTGGGCTAGAAATGGTAACTTCCTGAGTGCTCTTCCACTCAAACCTTTGCTTTTTCTGGAAAAAGAAGAAAAACAAAACATCAGCCTCTGGCTGTTTCGGGTCCCACTGGCACTCAAAGTTATGACAAGAGCACAGACAATGTGCTTTGGGTCTTACTGCGTTTTTGCAGTGTGTACTCACATAGCAATGTTCCTCAGGTTCAGACTGTGTTCGGACACCTCACTCCTTGCAAAGCTCATAGTCTCCAGCTCAAACATGGTGAACAGCTGCTGCCGGGGGTAGATGATCTGACACTGTATGCAGCACAGACATATTAAACATTCAAATTTAAAAACACAATTTATTGAATTAAACGTGGTTCGACAATACTAACATATTTTTCTATTAGTTCAGCACTCTACACTGGCCCTGCTACTTTGTATCATAAGAAATGTGATTCGTTTTATTTTTGTTTAAGTAGTTACAATGGCAATGACCTATCCAATAAAAGGGGTTTGGGGTCAAAGGGTTTGGCTCAAGATCACAGCAGCCAGGGATCAAACCAGCAACTCTTTCAGCAGTTGCTGGAGAACCTGCTCTACCTGTCTAGTGTTGCACTCACTTCCACCTTAATTCTGTTTTGTGTCAAGATACTGACACTCACTACTCAGAACCAGATTGTTTTCTGTTTGGTCACCTTCATCAGCTCTTCGAGGCAGGAGAGGTAGATGTTATAGATGCCTTTCTCTGATGGAGGGCCGATGTACTGCTTGATGTCGGCTCTGTCCACAAAAGCCAAATCAATCTTTTCTGTCACATTGGAGGTAGTCAGGATCACAACGTTGGAATGTCTGAAATATGGAACCAAAGGTCAACACAAAACAAGCTGAAGTAAACAGAACAAAGTAAGACCGATGGACAGATTTTCCAGTAAGAAAAAAAAAAGAAGAAGCATTAACATTGCTTTTAAGAATGAAAAATTAAGCCCTTTAGTTTGATATATTTTAAACAAAAACTCTAATATGGTGCAAGTGTTTTGCTTTATGACCGTTTGATCTGGTCGAGCTGAGTGAGGACAGAGTTGACCACTCGAATGGCATCAGAAGGCTCTGTTCCTGCCTGGGAGGCATTTCTGGCAGCTGTCAGACTCTCCACCTATTTACCACACGACAAGTTCATAAACAGAAGCAGATAATGATGCACAATGCCTGGACATTAAGTTACTCTGTGTTATTGTAATGAATCTAAACCATGAAGAAAATTTTACCTCATCGATCAGAACAAACACAAGAGCATCTTTGTCATCAATCAGTTGTTGAATCTTTTGAAACATCTTTGTGACCAGCTTACCGCTCTGTAACAGAGAGACATGATAAGCTGCAAAAATTTAAATCATAAAGAACATGCTCTAGTTAAACAATTGAACATAAAATGGATGTAGGTATACCTCTGAGAACCACTTCGAGAACAAACTGTGGCTGTTTATCTCAACAAATTGGCCATAAGAATACCTGCAGGGAGATGAGAGTATTTTAAAATTAACAGAGCAGGTATAGTTATGGCTGAAATCTTTCCCGTCAGAGGACTGACTTACCGATTTGACAGTCTGATTGACAGTTTCTGGGCAAGAGCTTTGCACAGTGATGTTTTCCCAGTGCCTGGGGGCCCTGTGGGCACACACAAAGAGATAAAAAGGTTATTGTGCTCACATCATATCTGTCACAATCTTAATTCATTTAAACATTACTGTAATTTAGTAATTACCATGAAGCAGCACAACACGGTTCCATGAAATCAGGTTGCTGTCAACATTCCTGTCTGAGAAGTAAATTGTTGTTGTGACATAATCCAGGAGCTGAAAGAAGGAAAATACAAACAAATATAAAGCATAACCACTATGGTAAAGTTATGAAATGATCTTCTCTCATTCCTCACACACTTGATTATTTTACCTGGGTTTTGACTCCAGTGTCATATACCAGACTGTCCCAAATCCCATGAAATTCAGCTGTTAAAAAACATTTCAAAGCATTTTAGGGAAACATTTAAATAACTTAGAAATATTTTGAGCTGAAGTGAGAATATTTCTGTACATTATATATAGAGTTGACCATACTAATAGATGTATGCAAATTAAAATAATGAAACATAAAGACAATATTACTCATTCATCATTATAACTGCAAGTGTGCCTTGACATTACTGCTTAACCCAACCTAGATCTCCGGTTTGATTGTACACGACCTAAACCCTGTAAGCACAAAGTTGGTTTTCAAATATCATTCAATAGCATTTTAATTTGAGAAAGCAGAGTTTAGTCCTGCTTTAATTACAAAGGTTATAATGAATTCAAATAATTTCCAGCTTTTTACAGTTGCAACAAATCATGAAAAAAAATCATTGAAAAAAATCATGCATTAGGACAGAAAAACATATAACATATTGAGTAAATAGATGGTGGCATGAATCCAAGGTGACTACAACTTCTCCTGCAGGGAGGGTCTGTCAGTGAGGACTTAGAGTGGAACATCATTTCTCCCTCTTTAATTATCTGTTACTGAGAATCATCTGATGATGGATGTTACTGGAAGATAAGTTACGGTGCATATGTTTCATACTCGAATGACATTGTGGATTTATTACAACTTCTTGGCTGACGCTTTAGACTGACAACTCCCTGTACTCAGATTTATCTGGCTGAAAAAAAAATAAAAAAAAATTAAAGAAGCAAGATTTTTGAACCATGCTGTTTAAGTCAGTGTACAATTCTTCACAGTATTTAGCGTCACCTGCTGGCAGTAACCAGTGACTGGCTGCTGTAATCTCCTCATCCTCCTCCAGACTGAGCATGCTGGGTCCATCCTCATTCAAAGTGAAGATGTGAACAGCGACAGAGCAGTTTTTCAAATCAAGGGGCTGAGTGAGGGGAAAAAAAGATCCAAATTAAAAAAAATAAACAAATAACTGCTAAGAATTATTACTTATTCCTGAAAAACAAAAAAACAAGAACGAAAATATGCACAAACCCAAATAACAGACCTGTGATGCCATTTCCTCGTAATCAACTATAGCCACTGATTCTATGTTCTTCCTCAGGAAGTCTTCATCAAACTCTGTCCATCTGAAGTTTCCAAAAACCATGCTGTGGCGATTCAGGAGAGACTGAACATGCATCTTCACCTCTGACAGTTTCGCTGTGCTGAAATATGTCCAAGGATTGAGTCAGAATATAAACATGAGAATGAGTATAAATAATCCTTCTACAAAAATATTCTCAGACAAGAGTTTTACAACTTATTTAAGCATTTGGAAAAATTATAACTTTAATTCAGTTCACACACTACAATGTAGCCTTCCTTGAGATCAGTCCAAGTCTGATAGGCTGCATGCTTTATCTGCTCTGGTGGAAGTCTCTGAGGTTTGAGCTGCATGCTATTTCACAAAAGCAGGATTAAAAGACACAGCCACGCCGAACTTATTCTAACTCAGTAGCTACAGCATTGCATTCAACAAACCAGTATGAACCACAGTCTTCATAAGCAAAATATCACAGGTCTAAAGATAGTAATGGTCAGAATGGTTAAAATAATAATATTTACCTCAACGAAATATGTAATTGTGGTATTTTAATGAAGGCTAACAAAATAAACCAAAATACAGGACAGAGGAGCAAAACATTACTGTAAAAAAACAAGACATTGATATTTGTCTGTAGTGGAATAAACAGATGAGGTACCAGATTTAATCAAGTCTTATTGTTGTTGACCTAATATAGAGCCGATAACTACACAGACTAAATCTTCATTGAAAATGATATACGGCTTTCATGATACCGGATCATGGCTCCATCTGCTATCAAGATTTTAGTGAAACAGCTTTCACCACGACATCAAAACTACTCGAAGAACTCACCTGTGGGATTTAACGTGGACCTCCACGTTTATGTTGTGTTTTTGATTTCCCACCTCCATCCTGTCACACTCCATCTTATGTCTGCAGTAGAACTGCAGACATAAGATCAACATGAAAAAGTATTACAAACAACCCTTACCGTTTCACACAGCTTGTTTACTAAAACTTCTTTATTGCGTTAGCTAACTCACAGGCTGTCAATGCTGAAGACAGCTAGCACAGCTAGCACAACAGTTTGTCACACTGAGAAAAACAGAAAACCCACCTTATAACATTTACGCTGTGAAGCCACTTCAAGTCCGCGCGCTGATTTGTTGCCCCGGAAGTACAACAGCAGTTCTGATGGTATCTACGGAAGCCCCAAACTGACATGATTAAATACATTTTATTTCCTCCGTTTTGCCGTGATAACGACTTAATTTCAGTGGTTTTATCAAGATCAAGAGAAACCCATTGAAACTGGAGATTTGAAAATTGCTAAAATTAAGTCGTTATCACGGCAAACAGACATAATAAAATTCAAGTTATAATAAATATTATTCAAGTAGTTTTAGGGCTTCCGTAGGGCATCACTTCCGGTTAGGTCCCCTGTCTTGTTGCTGCGATTGTTAGCTCGCCACAGTTAGGATAACACTAGCTACCAGTGGGTACATCATTGGAATCAGTATAAGAATTCACTTACAAATACGGAGACATGGGGAAAAAACACAAGAAGCATAAGCCGGAGTGGAGAACAGTTGACGGTACCTCAGTGCACGGTTTATAATTTATTAGGTTGATGCTGCAGCGCTTTTGTTCCTGCTAGCTTTACGTCAGCTAGCCTAGCTTAACTGGTGAAAACATCAGAAACATACTTTTGTTGAGCTTAATCACCACAGTGTCCAAACCACGGCCCTGTTACTACTGTTCTGCTTAAATCCTGCATGAGTTTGTCACACTGCAATGCATTCAGTGTTTTTGGGTTGTACTTTAGTCTGTGCCAGTACGTTAGTCGTGAATAAATTCAGAAAGTTTGTTGAGTTATATCTGATTTTCAAATATGCACTGTCAGTTTTGAATTTGAGTTTAATTTAACTTGCAACACAACAACACAGGCATTTTAATACCAACGCAATAACGCAACATGGGTCGTGTTCTGCAGACGACAGGGCAACGTCTGTGGTATCTAAAGTGTTGTTTACTTACAGTATTTGTACTGTCTTACACAATGATCCTGCTCTCAAACATAACATTTGCCATTGCTTGTTTTGGTTATAGACTATGAGGACAAAGCTCTTGAGAAGCCTTTGAAGTTGGTGCTCAAAGTTGGAGGAAGTGAGGTGACGGAGCTCTCTGGCTCAGGCCACGACTCCAGCTACTATGATGACCGGTCAGACCATGAACGAGAAAGGCACAAAGAAAAGAAGAAAAAGAAGAAGAAAAAGTCTGAAAAGGATAAAGATAAATATGTAGATGATGAAGAGAGACGGCGGCGGAAGGTAACTTCGCAGTAGATTATTTTTCCATTTTTATTATTGCATCATTTGGTGTTTTATGTTAAAAACTGGCTTTCATCTCACAGGAGGAAAAACGAAAGAAGAGAGAGCGAGAGCAAAATGAATCAGAGGCAGCAGCTGTGACTGCTGCCAGTGGTGGTGTGCCTGTTGAACCTTTCACACTGTCAAAAAGTATAACCATTGGATTAGAGGTGAGAGAACTGATCTTACACCCAAGAATGTGACCAATAAACTCATAATTATTACTTTGACAATTCCATTTACATTCTGAAATATTTCATCAGCCAGAAGAGAAGAAAAAGAAGAAGGAGAGGTTTGAGATCGAGCCTGAAGTGGAAGACTTTCACCCCAGTATAAAGGTGGAAGTAGAACAGCAAGGAGACAGGCCTGTCAGAGCATGCCGGACACAACAAGGCAAGACCATCCCTCTATGAGTGCAGCATTATACTTTTTTGCTAGCAAGCATTTTCATTTCAGCAATTATTCACTTGCAAATATGTTAGTAAGTGGCAATATATGTTTTAATCTTTACCCAATGCAGAGAATGAGTCCACTCCACGTCAACAGCTACTGGAGCACTTCTTGAGGCAGTTGCAGAGGTAGGGAACACTGATTCACTCTAATTGCAGTATCCACTTCAAATATCAGCTGTCTGTCCGTCAAATGCTGAGGTACTGCTCCTGAGATGTTTTAACAAGATAAAAGTCAACACTTTAAAAGTTCAGAAGCATGAGGAATAAGAGGTGGGCATACCTTTCACACACAAGTCTAACCACACTGAGAGACAGTGTAGATGACATATTGACTAACATTGTGTGGATGGGCTGATAATTGTTCCTGAGGTTGAATCCTGTTGTTTGGGGAGAAGTCTTTTAATTCCACCACTAACATAGTGATACAGAGAATATATTTTTTCACACCACAAGTTCAGATTGTTACATTTGTTTATTATTCACAATCCAGTTGGCAGATCGCCAAGAAAGTACATCAGCACATAAATTCTCCTCAGAGGACCAGCCCCTTTGATCTTCATTACTTTTTCTAGAGTCAGTAGGAATCTAAAAATAGCAGTAGCATTTGCATGGGTTGTTAGTGTCACGCAACAATGATATGCTAAATGTTGTACAGTGTACAAACCACTGCTGCCTCTACAGACTTTGGACTGTTTGAGAGTGTGTTATTAGGAGAGGAGCTCAAGAGTATTATTGTACACTGTTCTTTCAGTGTGTGTAGGGTGGTTTCCGTTATGTCTGGAAGCTTCAGACAGATCATGCTATGGGAATTATCTGATGTATGACCCACAAATTGCAAAATGTGGAACATGAATAAGGCTATAGTATAACCCGGTGTGGTTGACCAACATACGACGCTTGCAAGATCCTTTTATGGTGATCATAACATGCTCTGGCATGATCGGATGAGAATAACACTGACGGTGCATCACTTGTCTTCTCAGGAAAGATCCCCATGGATTCTTCTCATTTCCAGTAACCGATGCAATTGCTCCTGGTTATTCAATGATCATCAAACATCCAATGGACTTCAGCACAATGAAAGACAAGATTAGAAACAATGACTACAACACAGTAACAGAATTCAAGGTGAGGATACCTTTCAAAATATTCTCATCTTTAAAACATAAGCGAGGATAGTGGATATTTCTTTTGAGAGGAGCTCTGTATTTAAATATTACATGAATACGTGATTAAAAACTTGTTGACCTTCAGGCGGACTTTAAACTGATGTGTGACAATGCCATGGTATACAACCGACCAGAGACTGTCTACTACAAGGCTGCCAAGAAACTGCTTCACACAGGATTCAAGATGATGAGCAAGGTAATGAGGTCACACAGGCTGGAGACAAATATTTCATGGAACGTATAAAATATTTAGTGTAATCTTTCTTATACATGTGACAGCAGTGTTGTTGTTTTTATCTTATATTTTGACATCATTTTACGTCATGTGTCCCTTTGTACTAAGTTTTGCATGTCTTACTTATTAGACCAACTTACTGCAACTTGTAAAATCACACAGTCAGTGTAAGAAAAATGAAGATGAGCAGCAAAAAAGAGACTTCAGAAAAGATGCAACCTAGAATCAAATTAGAACAAGGCTCCTCATACACTGCATAGTAAAATATATTTAAACCACTCATTTGAATATATTTAATTTTTACATGTTAGCAACTGAGCCCTGGAGTCCAAATATTGTCCCACAATGATGATAGAAATTTAGCTCTCACATAACTGGATAATATACAACTTGTTCCATATTATTTCTTATCCATACATTTCCAATTATGGTGATGAAGTTAAGTGTTGCTCATTTTTCCCTTTACCTCCAGGAGCGCCTTTTGGCTCTGAAGCGCAGTATGTCTTTCATGCAGGACATGGATTACACCCAGCAGGCAGCCATTTTGGGAGATGAAGACCTGACGGCTGATTTACCTCCTCCAGAGACGATCCCCATCCCAGTGGAATCAGCAAAGAAGTCCAGGAAACAACCAGTCAAAGACATGAAGGAAGCTATCAGGTATTCCTCATTTGTCTTTAGATTAAATGTGGCTTTTAATTCAACTAGTAACATGTAGTCAGAGAGGCCTGTAGGGAAGTCCTTAGCATCTGCTGCTTTGTGTCACACAACACTCTGTCAGTGCGTGTGTTACTGTAACACTGTCCTTTCTGTTATCTCAGTTACCTGTATGAACCAGAGGGAAACGCGTGCAGCTTGACTGACAGTACAGCTGAGGAACATGTTCTCGCCCTCGTTGAACATTCAGCAGATGAAGCTCGGGATCGCATCAACAGATACATGCCCAACTCCAAGGTCTTCTATGCTGCTTACTGTTTTAAAAAAAATTCTACTAAAGTATGAACTTTTCAAATTTTGGCTTGGCTGGGGTTTGCAGGTTGTGAACAGCTGAATGTATGAATTCTTTTATGAGTGAAGTTTGCTTAATGTTATCCCTGTTTTGTGTTTTCAGATGGGTCATTTGCGTAAAGAGTCGGACGGTTCACTTCTATATACTGTTGTAAATCAGCAGGATCCTGATGCAGAAGGTTTGCTATCACTGCCACAACGTTTTAAAGGTTTCACTACATTCGCATAATATGTAATACGAATATATAAAACAAATTTTGTTTGTTTTGTTACAGAGGAGGAGACCCATAAAGTTGACCTGAGTTCTTTGTCAAATAAGCTTCTGCCCGGATTAACCACATTGGGTTTTAAAGATGACAGGAGGCACAAAGGTATGTCAGCATGTGTACTGTTGTTGATTTACTTCATGTCATTTGTTTTAATTATCTAATTTGATAAATAACACTTAATAAGAAGTGGCACACAGTTGTGGTGGTTTAACAGATTTTGCCTTTTCTTGCTGTGTGTAGTGACTTTTCTCAGCAGTGCCTACAACATCCAGAGCCTTCAGAAGAACTCTGTCTTTCCAGACTTGCTGTCTGATGAGATGGACATGCTCTATTCAGCCTATGGAGATGACACAGGCGTACAGTGTGCTTTGAGGTAGGAGATGCAGTATTTAGTCATGAAGCGACACTCAATGTTGGAAATCCTCTTGCGATAAAGTCTCCAGCTCCAGTCATCTTTTAAGTTTTCTTCTCTTTTTTTCACCCCTGAAGTGTACAGGAGTTTGTCAAGGGTTGTGGGAGTGTCACCAAGCGTTGGGTTGATGGACTTCTGGACAAGATGACCGCAGGGGATCACACTAAAGCTGTCAGTCAGATTCGACAGGTATAGACTTTGGGTTTTAGACATTGTTTTGATCATCTTCAGAACGCCTCAGTTTCTTTTTATGCGTATGATGCTGTTTTGCATTTCAGAAAAGAAACATGATGCTGAAACCTGATGAAACCAAGTCCAACATCTGTGACATGCAGGTAAGCTGTAACTATTGAAAGGAGATACTATGTTTTAATAGTTGTAATAAATATAAAGAAATGTTTTACTTTCTCCCCACTGACTGGACTGTTTGATTCATGCTGGGTGTTTTTTCTGCAGATGGCAGATGGCACTGGCCTGGGAGAGAGCAGTTCAGTGCTGGACTTCATGTCAATGAAGAACTATCCTGATATGTCTCTGGATATTTCCATGCTGAACTCATTAGGTGATTGTCTATCAACAGAGTGCATGACTATATTTACATTTGTACCAATAAACAGTCAACTAATTGAGGTCATAAGATGAGCAAACATATTCTGATTCTGTTTTTGCAATAATGCAAAATAGTATCAGTTAGCATACTTTTCAACACACAGCAGTCAAACTCCTTCATGGACACTGGTCAGAAAGACTGAATATAATCATCACTGGGGAAAATGTCTTGTTATCCTAAATCAAATATAAACTTCACAGTTGGATACTGGTATAATGTTGTGGCTATCTACATGAAGATTGTAAGAGTTTAGTTATTTTTGTTTATCCCTCTCCACTTTCCTTGGTGTGTGTTAGAAACCACAACTAGAATTGCAATTGTTTTTTCTTCTCTCTAAAAATATTAGGCAAGGCAGTAAAAAAAGAGCCAGGGAACGAGGACAGCCAGCAGCACTTTGATGATGCTGACAAACTCCTGCAGGAGTTCCAGGAGGCTCAGGTGGACAGAGTTGGCTCCAGACCCTCCTCTAACCTGTCCTCTCTGTCCAACGCCTCAGAGAGGGACCAGCACCACTTAGGTAACTGCAACACAACAAATTCACAGTTGTTGCTTTGTTAGTGTCATTTTTTTTAATCAGTTTTCATAGAGCAGTAGTACCATCACAACAACAACACAACAACCATGTTTTCCTTTATCCACAGGGAGCCCATCACATCTCGGCGTTGGAGACCAGTCTGAAATGGTCCACGATCCTTATGAGTTCCTGCAGTCTCCAGAGCCAGAGGGCACAGCCAACAGCTGACCACACATTGCCATTTTGTTATCCTGGTGTTAATGGCACTGCATACTCCATGTTGAACTGTTTAAACACTGTGGAGACAGCAGGAGCCTCAGACCTGTTTTAAAGACTGAATATATATGTACAGACTGTTTGTAGTGTAGAGAATTGTATTGTATGTTTTTGTATCAGTGCAACACTTGCAGATTAAATACTTGCACCTGTATTTATAAATGTGTGTGGTTCATAAAGCAAGTCTCTGAACTCTTCAGCTGCATTGTATATAAACCGTGGGAGGACTTCTTCATGTAAGAACGGTCTATTAGCAATACTCATCCACATATTGCAGTTTAAGGTCCACAGATTTCCACAGAGGTAAACTTCCACTTTAACAATGTGCTAATATAGGATGCCTCAGTATGTGAAAGAAGTGAAAATATAGCTCTATGCATGCAACATCCAGTAGAATGTAGTGTGAGAAACTTGGGGTGAAAGTTACCCATGAGTAACAGGCTTTATTTGTGAAAAGCAGAAGTATCTGTGTGCATGTATCTGTCTGCAGTTCCTTGTTGGGAACAGTACTTTGACTGTTTTCGTGCAACTTATATTCTCCACGGCCTTAAAGTGTGATATAAAAGCCGCAGTTGTGCGTTTGAGAGGCAGACTACTTTCTCAGTTATTCAGTCAGTGAAGGTCTATAATAAATAAGCCTGAAGAGCTGCAGTGCACATGCGCAGTAGGACAGTTTCCATAGCGCTGCACCGACCTGCTGAGTTGATTCTTCAACTTCTGACTCACATCCTTCGGTGACACAAATCCAAGGACATTGGACTAGTTTTTTTTGACATTATAGATTCTTTTTTAATGTTTTTTCTGAATGTTGTCGGTTTTTATAATGTGAATTTTCACATATTTGAAGCACCTGCCCGGCTGACCAACTAATCATGGGATATTAAGCGGTGGAAATCTCGGTATTCGTGGAAATACAAAGAGTGTCTTATGGTCGCTGTGTTTCAATGGAAAAAGTAAGTAATTCTTCATGGATTAAACATTTAAACAGGCGTATTTGGCACGTTTATTTTGAGGAATCTACTGAACAATTAATATTAACCATGCGGAATGACCGAGCAGCTGAGGCACACAAACTTTAACTCCATGATCACCAAACAGAGGAAACAGACACATGAGATCAACCTCTTTACTTGGCAGGTAAGTTTCTCTCCTTTCTAAGAGAGACATTAAAGAGTGTTAACAAGTCCACACAGTGTTGGTTTCAGGTGTCAACACAGTTTAAATTATGTGTTGAGGAAGAGGCCAAAAAAACAAAACATGTGATTGCAAGACACTTGATGAGGAAAGGGATGTTGCACTGTGTGACTTTTTTACCCTTATTTAGCTGTTTTGTGTTCACCATATGTCCCTCTTGTTGTTCAGTTGCAGTGGTGCATTGATAATCTATTCAATGCTTTTTGATGCAACAGTTTAGAAAGGGATCCTACCTTCATAGTGTTAACAATACTCTGTTTGTGTCATTTTTTTTAGGCTGGAGTTTGTGGTCCTGTTAAATTTCATTTCATTTTACTGCATATACTTTTTTTTTAACACTGTTTCATGTCATGAATTTTTCAGGTCGTCTTATGGTAAATAATCATTCATAGTCTGGGTCAGTCCAAGGTTTAGTGTTGATAAAGTGTCGTGTTGTGTCTGACAAAGTTACAGAGTGACCCTGGATAACATAAACATCTAAAGGATAAGTGTAGTTCACATTAAGATACCTCTAAGAAGTGGATTGCTCAATACCAGTGTCAACTAGTGTTGTCTAAGACATTCACAGTCTCCAAAGATCTTCTTCAGTCAGAGTTGATCAGTTTACAACAGACCGTAAAGAATTTCCCTCACAACCAGTGGTCAGGTTAGTTCAGTGCAGTCTGAGTACAATCGTGGAAAAAAATATTAGACCACCCTTGTCATAAAAAATAATCATTTTGTAATCAAGTACTAACTCCTGTGTGTATCATGTGACTAAAACAGACAGAAAAAAAACATGGCTTTTATATTATACTCCTCTGAGCTGTTTTTGTTGTTATCATTATATTTGTCCAAACAAATGTACCTTTAGTTGCACCAGGCATTACAATAAACAAAATGAACAGCAAAACAAGAGTGATCTTATTTTTATTTGATTGTTTTGGATGACTGTAGGTGAATTAGTGGGTCAACGGTCACTGTCAACATGCTCAGCTTATTTTCCTAACTCATTTCCCCAGCAAATGTGGCCACAGTACTGCCACCTGTGTTCGTTCTCCCCTCATGCTGTCTAGATGGACTACTTCAGTCGAAGGTTGAGACGTGTGTCTCCCGTACGAGGCAGCAGCAGAAATGACCTGGTCCCCTCCAGGCCTCCTCGGAAAAACGGATGGTCATGGCCGCCTCAAGCTTTCCAAGTGGTCGCGTGGCTGGTGTACGCCTACCTCGCCATAGTTGGCTTTGGTATCTACATCCCACTTCTGCCTCCACCGTGGAACCATGTGGCTTATGCTGTATCCTTTTACACACAGCTGAAACGTTGCCGTCATTGTAGCTGACCATCAAGTGAGCAGCAGTGGGTCATTTTATATTTGAATATGGAGCCTCTGTTCGGGTTGCTGGACGAGACAAGGATTTTGTTGTGTGGCCTGTCTGTATGGGCTCCAGTCACCCCCAACATGACTCCTTTTCTGTGGTCTCTATTAAAGCCAAGAGACATAATCAGTGGTCTGTTTGTTACAAGTTGAATGCTGCATGATGTCTGCACGCTAGTTAAATATACTGAAGCGTCACTCAGCCATAAAAACAGTTGATGTCTTCAGACTTCATTCCTCACACAAAATATACACTTGTGTAGTTTGTAGTTTCTTGGTCTTCTGTACTTCTGTAACACTTTATTATTCTACACTGAATCACCCATTTATCACATATGGTAGTGTTCTTATGTTTGTTTATTTTTTCCCTTGACTGGTGTTGTGTACAGCTGGTGGGCGTTGCATTTATTGTACACCTTTTCACCCATATTGCTGCTGTGACTATAGATCCAGCAGATGCCAGCGTGAGGGCCAAGCAGAACTACATTACCCGGATGCCTGTTTTTGACCGGACAAAGCAGCGGCATGTCATCCAGGATCTACACTGTTATCTGTGTGATGTCAAAGTGTATGTATCCTGAGCTGCAGCCTCTAAAATCTCAATGCAATCATGAAAATGTGTGATGATGTGTATAATGATGTCAAAATCTTCATGTAGGGGCACCAGAGTAAAACACTGCAGTGTTTGCAACAAGTGTGTGGAAGACTTTGATCACCATTGCAAGTGGTTGAACACCTGTGTGGGTGGCAGAAACTACTGGTAGGATGAAGTTTTGGATGAAGTGTTCTCTCTGTACCTGACTTCATTGCTGTTGCAGAAATGAACTTAAGGTTTTGTGTATTACTTTCAGGTTTTTCTTTGTGGCGCTGTCCTCTGCTACAATAGGTGCCTTGCTGCTCATTGTTGTGGTCCTGTTCATATTTATTCAGCATTACCTGAATCCACAGAGCCTGCGAACGGCACCACAGTTCGACAGTGAGTTATTTATTTTTGATTGATTGAGCATTGACCAAAAGCTGCATGTATTTAGTCCTTTTGACCCTGTTTACTCTTGGTTTTAACCCTCTGGTGTATGAATTGTGAAAGTCTGGGTCAAGATTTTTTACTCTTCTTAAGGCATAAAAAAACCTTTTGTTTAAAATCAATTCTAAAACCGCACCGTGTCTCACTGGGACAGCTAATGCCTGTGTTCCTCTCCATTGCTTTTCAAAATGTGGCATTGTTCTCTGAACAATCAATCTATCCTGCACAGTCCTGCATTGATGATGTGCTTTCTGTTGCACCCCAGACCACCTCCGCATGTGGTTGGAGTGATTGGATCACAATGCGTCTTGTACACTTCTATTTAGCGCTGTCCAGTTGTAATCCAATCACCCAAAACACATCATAAAACCAAGTGTAAACACAGTCTTTGTTTCTTCTGTTTACAGGTAATCTGGGGAATACCACCTGGTTGGTATTTTTACCATTAGCTCCTATTAAGACGGGTTCAGCCGGTCTGCTCATATTAGCCTTTGTGACGGTGATGCTGAGCGTCACCAGCCTGCTGCTGCTCAGTCATCTGCTGGGCTTTCACCTCTATCTCTGTGAGTGGCAGTCTTGAAGACAGACTTTTAATATAAGCCTTGTCTCTTCCTCTGGTCACATTACTCTTTACCATTTCCTCTGGTGTTTGTTCTCTCTTACAGTTTATAAAGGCATAAGCACATATGAACACATAAAGATGAAGCGGCAAAAACTAGCTAGAAATCGAGACACTGAAGCCGGAAATTCTCGTGACGCAAAAACCTATAACAAGACGTCAGAGGTGGGACTCATCTTTTTCCCTCTTGGAGTTATTCACTTGTGCACTCCTTCATGTGTTAAAGCATTTTTTTCTATTTATAGAACCAAGAGGGCTCGATAGACTGTGAGCCAGCGTTATCATCCAGTTCAAGGTAAAAAATGAAACCTTACATTTCTTGTTATATGACTACTAAAAGTCATTTTTGCTGAGAAGAATATTTAACATCACTCTGGCATTCCTGCAGTTCCTGTAAAGTAGGCCACAACGATCCACTCACCAGCCGACTTTCAGAGTCCATTTGTACAGAGGTAAGGACAACTACTCGTGTCTTATTTGAATATTTTTACATAGATCAAATTGGTGATGTTGCATTCAAAAGCGGTTTTCTTTTCTAGCTGGAAAACATTAAGAAATCAGCCGAAAAGGAGAATGGTTTCCATTATGGCACAGAAAATACTGCAAGTAAGTATCACTCATGATCACAGCTTTTAAATGCATCAACCTCATTTATAAAAACATTAGAAATGCCCCACAGTGAAATGTAAATGATTGAAACAGCCATTCAGAATAATATTTAGTATTATTTATAAATTATATCTTTTATTGGTTGTTTAGTGGACATGGCTTGTGTGCATGTTTCATTTAAGTTTGTTAGTTAATGAGAAACATTATCCAGCACAGTTTTCAAATAATGCTTACCTGTTGTTTCCTGTTTCTAAAAGGGGAAATATCTACAAGTGACAACAAAAGCTGGAAGCGTGATGAAGAGGCTCAGAGTGACAGTGTTAAGTCTGCTGACAGTGTTCCTGGGATGTAGGACCCTCTGAGCAGCTCGGTTATGACTCCAGATGACACTTAAGCAGGGACTGATGTGCTGGATCAGCTGCTCTCTGGAGTCATTTATCATCAAATATGTGCTTCATGAAAGTGATACACCTGTCGCTTTTTAGGACCTGACACCACAGTTTTATACACTCAGTTTTTTTATAGACATTTTGGATGCCGCCTGAACAACTGTGGGCCTTTTGTTGGGTTTTGTTCCTGTTTATTTGCACTGTTTTTTTTATGACAATGGTTGACTTGTTTAAAGCATTGTTTTATCTCACTGATCTGTACAGAGAGCTACAGCCCAGCTCCAATGCCAGGTCAGTCTCTCTTTCTCCAGTCTCATAGTGGAGTTTACGTTGTATTTTCTAAGTACTGCACTGACCGCAGCATTTGAATATCTTGTCATTTTATCTGATCACCAAAGAAAGGACCTTCTGTGGAAATATACTTTGTCTAACTGGAGCAGATACTAGCTTGAAATAATGTTTGTGCTCTCTGTTGCTGTTTTTATCAACCATCGATTTTGAGTTGGAAATGCAAATACAGCAGTATCTTATCCTCCTTTTTCCTACAGACAAAGTCACTCCACATCCAGCCAGCATATGTTTTTGGAGTTTATGTCCATATTGTTAGCTGAATGGCTGTTTATGGATTTGCTTTGCTGGCATACAAAATATATTAATAAGCCACAGATCTGACAGTAACTATGACTCATGTCTTAGTGTAAATACAATAAGGAAACCACCTTTTATTCGTTATGCCTTTGAAAATGATGTGGAAGAAAAACACAAACTTTGCAATTTAGCGGCAGAGTAATACTTGGCCGTTTTGTAAGGCGAGCTCACAAGTGTTATTGGGAAGATTGAAAGTAGACACAACCTAGAGCGCTAAAGGGAGGTGGAGTTGTTGCACAAGATTAGTTGATGTGAGACTGTCAACTGTGCTGCTATGAGTATTGATATTAAATTAATCTCAGACCAAACAGTTAAAATTAAATAAACATAAATATATTAATAAAAAGTCTTCAACATAAAACATTCAAGCAATTACAAAAATATCTTAATATTTCAGAGAGTCCAGAGTTGGGGTGCGCAGTTACCAACAAATGCTCCATCCTGGATGCTGAGAGGTTGAATTTTCCTTCTGATTCAGTCATTCAACTTTTACTCAACAGCACCTGGAGGCTTTGTCCGTCCTGGATAAGAACCTGATTACTGATGTCAGTGCAGAGTGAACTGGGTTGCTGCTGAAATTGCCAATTCAAGGAGGAAGGATATTTGTTTACTTTTCATACTCAAATTTTTAAGACATTTTTAAATGTTTTTTTTTGTTTTTTTTACACATTTCTGTGATTCAAGGCAGAACAAT
>OOFC01020318.1:181347-194931 GCA_900323345.1 Pseudochromis fuscus
AATATGACACAATGATTTTATAGAAAATGAATTTGACAAATTGGTTGGAGATCTATTAAAACTAATCATAAAGTGATAAAACACGCTATACTCCATCAGTGTGTGCGTTTTTACTGTTGACCACACAGAGGCGCAATTGAAGCAGCTTGAGCTTCACTATTATGTCATCAAGTGAGTTCACTCTGTCCAGACTGCTTCCATCACGATTTACTATATCATTTTTCTCAGCACTTCTTTTTTGCTCACAGGCATCCCTGTTTTTACCACTTGCCCCTGGTATGAGTTCTGTATCTGAGAGCTGGATCAGTGGAATCATCAGCAAGGATAGAGGTTACATAATGTCCATCCATGTCCAGCCATTAGGCTGTGACAGGGTTGTGTAACACACGAGTGCACTGGACATCAGAAGAGTCAGATTCAGAGGGAAGACTTGGGTGGATATGTATCCGATCTGAGAGGATGTGAAATAACATCAATGATGTGTCTCCCCATTTAAAGCCCCCTCATTCAAATACAAAGGAGTTTCCCTGGAGACACTTCCATCTGGCCACAAACAGTCCAGCCCACCATCAGGACCAAGATACTCTGAACCAGAGTCAAGATCCGCTTGAGTTTAAAAATATCCCGTTTTTATTGCTCCCGAATGTGACCATTGGCCTCTCTCACGAGTTTCCTTCCAAAATGAGTCATGATCACAAACAGCTACTCGGTTGTTTATTAATAAAGCTGTAATGACCCTCCCATAGCCATCTGCGTCCTTTGTTTACATCTACCATCTCCGCCTCTCAAGGCACCTAAAAAGATGCTCGGAGCTCAGGCTGCTTGTTTACCAGCGGTGCACTGATCACCGAGGCACCATCATCGCCTCCAACAACGAGGCTAGAGGAAAACAGCTCGTCGCACACGGCGGCAGCCAATCAGCGGCCTGGTTTCTCTTCAGCATCTCGGAGGGACTGAACCATCGGGTAGACTTGAGCGCAGGCAGCGGGGGAGGATAGAGGCTTGAAGGCTCCTCGACGCGCAATTATGATTTTGTGAAATCGATCACGGAGCTGGAGGATTACGTCACCAGGTGATTAAAACAGAATTTGTCATAATTACTTTATTAGCAGAAGTAAAACATTGTGCGACTTGGATATCTGCATGTTTTCACACCTTGGAGAAAATAATGTAATACCAGCCTGTTCAGAATCAGCTGGATTTTTTTTAATGCATGTTTCTGCATGTCTGCTTTTATTCTGAATTTGTAATACAAACATGTCCTTTGAGCTGCATGGACGTGTGACTGCATGACTTGGCCATACCTGGGTTTTTACTTCATGTTCTGGATTGGCAGACTGGCATCAGGGGCTGACAATAACAAACGGATCACGTGGACTCTGTGCGAATCTGGCATTTGCAAGTTTATGTAACACGTTTCGCTCAAGAAAAAGCACATAGACACTGTGCTTTACGCAGCAGCTGCAGCCACGTCCACTAACATAAACATGCGCTTTTTCTCTCCTGTTTATCTTCTGAACCAGAGTGGAGGGTCCTCCAATAAGCACCATTAATGGTTAAACAGGATGACTGACAACGCATTTGGCCCGTGGCTGCAACCTTAATGCCAAGCTGCTGGGTTATGTGTAGGAAGTTACATAATTATGCATGAAAAAAATTAAACCCTCATTTATTAGCCTCATGAGGCTTTCTGAATTTAGCTCCTAAGGAGTGTCTTTGAATGTTCTGCCTGTAAATTTACACGGATATGATGTAATCACAATTAATAGTGCTCAGAATATTTGATTTTTTTACATTATACCAGCAACAAAGGTCCAATGTTGTAAGCAGCATCATTCAAAAGATGGTCCACATCTACAGTAAGAGAGGTAGCATGTTTATTTCCTCTCACTGAATGGCGCTGCTGCCATGTTCTCCCCATAGGTTGAATTAGGTATGCCTGAGAAGAAGACACAGTCACTGAGTTTGTCCCAGATTTCACTGTTCTAGCTTTCACTGCACTGTTCTAAGAGCCTTTGGGTTCTGTCACAAACAATTAACCTCAGAGTGTAAATTATCCTATTTTGTTTGTGATGACTCAAATTCAGGTCAGTTTTATAAAAACAAAGGGAAAGGCTGCTGGGCAAAATGAAGTGTTGTGGTCTGACAAGAGTTGTGAATACAGATCCAAGGGGAGGATTTTTTTTAATACATTGACCTTAATGTTGGGGAATAAGTTGCTCTGTGTGTCTATGTGTGTGTGTGTGTGTGTGTGTGTGTGTGTGTGTGTTTCATCTGTCAGATTTTTCCTTCAGAGATATTAGATGGCATTTCCGTGACATTACAAAGGCTTTAAAATTAGTTATGTGAATTAATTAAGCCTGATATTATACAACACACTCTGCCTTTGACAAAAAAATTCTTTAACTGTAATTTGCTGCTGGCTCAACAGGCCTTTCTCCATCTGAGCCATGTCAGGGACACTACTGCTGTCTCTGGCATCATGGAGTCCTCTCAAATGTGGGGTTGCGTAAGGATCCCCAGGCTTTCTTCTACCTCTATTTGGCTTGTTGCTGCTGCCAACAATAACCACTGCAGCTTGTTTAAAACATCTTATTTTTCTACTGCACAATGCTTGCCAAGACGCACGGAGCAGTGTTAAAGTGTTTAGGGAGACGAGGACTGACAGAGAGACAGCGTGGTGGTGACCTCAGACCCCTCATTATGCAGAGAGAGGACTGGGGACAGTGGGCCAAACTGGGAAATGGTTAAGAGGTTGTATGTAGTGGTGTCAGGTGGTACAGTATTGAAGCATCATGTTGAGTAGTGAGGCTGTGAAAAAACAATGTCCCAGTCCACATCTCAAGGTAAATCAAGCTATCTATGGGGCCTAAACAACCAGGGACTGTAATTTTTACCAAACGTCTCTTAAACAACAGTAAATACAGCATTTATTGGGGACTATTTGTAGCTTCAGACTGCTCCACAGAGTATTGAAGATAACTTTGTTAGATATTAGTTTATCATGAAGATTTAGATTCAGCATCTTATATCTCCATGAACACCACAAGAAGTTTGATAACAGGCCGTATCCTTTTAAATATGGCACTTATTTGGCTTGCACTGTTTGTGTCCCCGGTCAGTAGTAACTGAAAGGTGGTAGACATGGTGTGCTATATTAGATAGTCTGAGCACTGACCCGGCTGTGTGTGTGTGGGGGGGGTTACTGTAGTGATGATGGCCTCTGTTTTACATTTATGATTGACTGACACAGTTACGTTCCAGAGCAGCTGCCTGGGTAGGATGCTGATGCAGATAGAAAGCAGATGGGATCCCTGCATGCCCACTCACCATGATGGCATGATGTTGGAGTAGGCTACTGTTAAACACCCTCATCTCTCTTTCTCTCTTAGGCACACACACACATTAACAGTGTCATCATTTTGTGAGTTAAACACCATCTGCCGAACCAACAGCTTAAACACCAAATTAGATTTTTTTTTTTTTTCTCCTTTGGTATTTCAGCATACATGTAGTCTGCTGGAGGATGTGAATGAAGAGAATGTTCTGGTCATGGCAGTGCATTGTTGCTATGAATAGATGCAGTTCAAAATGGGTCAATTTATGGCTGAAGCACTCATCTGTGCAGTGCGTGGCCAGAAGGCAAGTGTATGTAAGCATGCTGTCATCCAGTCACAGATTTGTCTCTGGAGATCTGCCCTTAACCAAATGGCTTCTCGTTTGTATGTGGCAAAGTGGGGCGGAAAAGCGGCACGAGACCAGAGCGTTATCAAATTGTTGTGTTTGTCTATTTTTTTTTCTCCCAAGTAGAAATCTAGCTAAATGAAATATTCTATCAATGCACTGTTTAATTTAATCTCAGTATAAGGTCTAGTTCAATGTTAATGACTTGTCTTCTACACACTGAGCATGATGTCGCTTGAGGAGGCTTGTTGTACTGAGGACTTAGGGACTTGACTGACAATAATTTGGAGGAGGAGAGAGAAAAGATTCCTTTGTTTCTCGTAGATGTTGCTTCTGCCATTGAAGCACAAAGGCAGATACACAGTAAGTAGCCACTCTATTGAACGGATGTGGATCCACACTGAAAGTGAAGTCAATAATGATGGGACCTCAATGTGAGCATTACAGGAAGCTACTATATAAAACAGAACCCAACAAAATCCAACCTAAGCCACATAAATATATACTGTACTTATCATTTTCATTGGGTAGGTTACAGTTATTGGCTACAATATTAATAATACATTCTTGTTTAAGTAATTTATCAGGCAAAGATTAAAAATAATCCATGGTTTCAGCTTCTCTTCCTCATATATTTGCAAGTGTAAAATATATTTAGGTATTGGACTGTTTCAGACACTGCACATGTAAGTTAGATATACATACCCTGGGCTCTGGGAAACTGGTGAACATACTACACACTAGTAAAATAAGTAATACAGTAATTAATCAAAATATATTCAGTATTGAACATAATCATCAGCTGCAGCACCACATGTGATTGTATCAGTTGTATGAAGAAAACCACACCTTGCTTTCCAAATTATATCCTAAATTTTACAGTAAATTTACCAATAACCCGTAACATTCAGCACACACATGTACACATATAAGACACAGATGTTCAAATGTTGTGAATCAAAATGTAAATAAAAAGAAAACTGTGAACTATTCCCCAAGTATGGCCTGAAGACAAGGACTGCACAGGAAAATATATGAGGCATGTTGTCTTTGTAAGTGGAAATGGAGACAGAAAATGAGATGGAAGGAGAGGGCTATGACGTGCAATGTTATGTGGTTGCGTGTCTTGACAACTAAGTTACTCAGGGTGCCTTTTAATAACTTATTTTAATGGATACTGCTTCATGGGATATGTAATTATACTTTAATTTGTACTTCACTGCGGATACATTGAGGCTGTAGTGACCTCAAAAACTCCATCTCAATTGTCTTGGCCTGAGTCCTCGATGACATATGACTACAGAAATCCCTGCCATCAATAGTGGTACTCTGCGATGTCACCATGTGTGATTTGTGAAGAAATGGGCATGGGTCAGACAGAGAAGCCACTTGCATTAGACAATGGGTTCCCAGTGTCCATAGCTCTGAATGCCATTATTCATACACATTAATAATCTCTTCTTTTTTTCCCCCTAAGAATTGACATCCTGATTATAATGGCTTTATGCAGTGTCGAGCTTTTGTACTTGAAAACTTGAACTTTTGTCAACTGTATATAAGTGTCAACTGTACTTAGCAAGGTCAGGGTTGTGATTGCTGGCCACAGGGTTGTGGAAACAAAACCCCTTCGCTGTTGCCACTGCCACTGGGGGTGAGTGAAAGTACTTTATTGGTGACTTGAGGGAGTTGCTCGAACTTTGTTGGCTTGAGGAGACGGTTTAGTCTACAGGACACGGCACCTCTCCCCTCGTGTGCACCTTGGTTTAACGCTACTGACTACTAGCAGAGGTTGTTGGGGTGTACCTTGCATTTTCTTTAAGGATGCTGAGCTGAGTATGGGAACAGCTGAAAGGTGAGCAGAGACTTGTTTCTTGCTACAAATTTAAGGTTACATTATCTTTATAAAAACTGAGGAATGACTTTTATTGCTTTGTCTGATTATGTGAAGATGAAGCTGAGTGTTCATCGATGCAAATGAGGTGTTTAGAGTGAAATCCCTGAATAAAGTCATCCAAAGCAGGAGAGAGATGTGAGGTCAGCGCACAGTAATCAAATGTAGCCTGAAAAGAAACAACACCTAACACAAAGAAGCTACCAGAGAGTATTGTTGTGTTACTGATGGTGACAAGGATTATGATTTTGTTCCTTCTGAAGCTGTGGGTATTATCTACTCTGAAAGTTTTTCTCGACTGTATCTCTGCAGGTCTGTGCCAGACTGGATTAGACATTATGTCATAATTAATTGTGTTTACACTGGAGCGTGATTAGAGGGCTCCTGTGTTAATTTCTATAATTTGATTCTTCTGTCTGTCGTCGTCTCTCTGGCGCTCACATCTGTACAGACACATCCTCTCACATTATTCACCTCCATTCTCTACTTTTCCACAGCACAAAGAGAAAACAAAAGTCAGCTAATCCAAGCACTGCACAGAGGGAACCAAACTGCTGCACAAGCATGGCAGACAACAAGTAAGTTTTAGCAGTCACCCCCAGTATATGAACCTCCATTTGACATTTTGTATGTGTGTTGAAACACCCATCTGTTCCCTTGTTTCTTGACTTGTGTGAATTCCACAGAGCTCTATTTATAACTTTTACCTCTGTGCCAGAATACATAAGACATCTGCCCATTCACAGGCAGAGTCTGGAGTTTAATCTTGCCTGTAATATTGAAGTTCCTCATAAAAAGAGACAACCAAAAACAATAGCAAGCTGTCTGTTGGCCCTGGGGCATGATGGGGCACGATGCACTATTTACTTTATGCGAGACTTGTAACGGACAAGGATTAGATCAGATGGATTTCTGCTGAAAATCATCTTCCCCTTTCCTGGTATTTAGGTGTAGGTTGTGATTTTATCTCATGTATCTGTTGATTCTGATGAAATCTACCAGCTTTTCCTGTAAGCCCAAATAGGAATTATTGCCTGTTGAAGTGCAGCCAGTCTTTTATACCTTTTATGTGACATGGATGGCCACATGACGTTGTATTTGTTCCCTTGCAGAGACAACATAGAAGACTTTAAAGTCCAGACAGCTAAGCACAACATCGGCTCAGCACCTTTACGACCGCATACTGAACAGTCCAAAGACCGAGCGTCCAAAAGGCTTTCAACTGAGTCCAATGGAACCAGTGATGGCGGTATGGGCTCGTCCACACCAGTGGAGGTGACTGCTTTGGAAGAGTCATTTCGACGCTTTGCCATCCACGGTGACACTCGAGCTACTGGCAAAGAGATGCACGGCAAGAACTGGTCCAAACTCTGCAAGGACTGCGGCGTGATTGACGGCAAGAACATCACCCTCACTGACGTGGACATCGTCTTCAGCAAAGTCAAGTAAGAAAGGCTCCGACACAATGAGGCTCTAGGGGTGAATAATTAGATTGATTTACATAATCACAATGAATCTAACCACAGTTTAAAGTGTTGCAAACATGGCAGGATTGCAGTTGCACAAATTACTAACAATGACTATTTCTACTGTGTTTTTAGTAGAGTTCAGACAGTTGAATTAATGGCACTCCTTTTAGTGCACAATCAAGTTAAACAGGCCTCATTGTACATTGTACTCATTGAACTAAGCACACAGGAGGGGCAGGTGATGTCATCTGTTTTCTTTTGTTTTATTAGAGTCGGTAAAATTAAGGCAGTAATGATTGCCAGTTTATGAAACCACCATATTGTATGAAGCACCTCAAAGGCATGTGTTTTGTAGTTGATGAATTTCATGTTATATCTTGAAACATGCTCTTCTTTACTTTATTAAGTTGACTTGGAAGAAGCTGATCAGAAACAGCAGCCAGAGCAAAAGGCCAGGGTGGCTCATCTTGTATTTCCTCAGGCTGGACTGATTCATTCTTTACTGCATCATGTAAATTAAGTACAATCCGAGAATAAGCAGTGACCTCAATATTATTTGACCACTGGAGAAAAACTTTTCATCTGCACAGCTGTGCTTATGTTTACCACTTGCACCAAGTGTCTGCAAACTATTTGGGCTGACAACACATTAGACAGTTGAGTGTAAATATCATCCACACTGCATTAAGAATTTGTATTGTTACCATATTGCTCGTACACACACCTGCACACACTTGAATGTAGTAACTCAGAATAATGCTGGTGTAAAGCTTTTACACTGAGGGTTTGTGTGGTTTTGTTCATGGTTATTTTGTGGATTTCATTCATATACAAAGCTGCTTTGAATTATTTTTTTTATCCTGGTTGAATGATATGAATAAGGATTATTCTGCTAGACAGCACCAGAATAGCAGAGTATGGCTTAAAGCCACTCATCATCATGTCTTACTGCAGGACTGGAGAGGCCATGAAAAAGCTGCTTGGGGATCTCACATTGATTTAGTGGATTTTCCATCCCCTGCTTGCGCACAACTGTAGTTCAATCTCAGTCATTTTGTATACACACTTATATCTAAGAGAATCCAAAAATGATTTTTAATGCTGCTTTCTTGTTTGAAACTGTTCATTCTATCTTTATTACAGCAGAGATCAGTTTTCTACTACTACCAACATAAAGTACAGTAGAAACTAAGGTATGTGAAAAACAATTCACTGAAATGGATTTGGTAATGCACCTTTAAGTTTTCTGATTTAAAACTCACCACCCCTTGCTTAAAGATATTTTAAGCAGGATTTAGCTGCATGTTGTAGCGATGCAGAAACAATGGATTTTACAGACTACATGTGCTGAGTTCTTATAGTCTACACTTTTTTGTGATTGTGTATTTTTTTGCTGTTAATGACGGACATACTCTGTTCAAAGACGATTAGTAACTTGACAGAGGAAGTGTCTTTAAGGGAAGTTATACAGCTCTTAACCCTTAAATCCATACCTTGAGTTGTTAGTGATGTAGGACTATGACACACCTTGTTTAATTTATTCATATATTTTTCTTTTTTTCTGAAGACTTTGTCCTGACAGGAAGAGAAGTGAGGAAAAAGTGACCAGTAGCAATGAGAAGTATCCAGTAATGATCCATTTGTTTAAGGGTTAAAGCTGTAAATGTTCCTGTATTATTTCAGCAGTCAGTTTTTACAGCGGACTTGACTAATGCTCTGACATTTCTGAAGCCAGAGAAGTATCCTTGTTTTTTGTGTTCCCCACGCCCACACCTTCACAGTTGGCATGGCAATGGGCGTTTATATTTACGAACACTTTTCTTGGCAAGACAAGAGAGAGAGAGAGGGAGAGACCTTAACGCTGACTGTGGGACTGAAGCTTGTTTACATCACGCTCTACTGGCGAGCAACATTTAGAAATGTACAAAACAATATGATGTAACCACGATATAGGTTTAAGGAGGAAAAAACATGTTCCTTGTGTTTTCACACTTGATGTTTGTGGTGAATCTTGTTGCGTATATCAGATTGTGTATTTGGTGTGTGAATTTGGGGGCTCTGTCTTTTGAGCTCGTAGGTTTAAATCGGGGTCCCTGAATGTCCAGTATGCATTTTCAACCACACTCACAGATCTGAAGTGTGTTGAGGAGGATAGTAGAGTAAAATCTGAGCAAAGCCTGTGGCGTGTGTACACTTTAGAGCCACCCACAGGATAAAAAGAGGTACAGTACTGGGGGAGGGGCTCATTTTGATGTAGTTTCTGACTCCAGGCATGACTGAGCAGGGGAGGGCTGCCATGCCAGAGATGTGGATCACCACTTTCTTTTTAATCAGTGTCAAAGCTCTTTGCATGCGCACGAAAAATTAAACATCTTAATGAGCACTGGCTAATCACAGTATGGCTGAATGAGTCATTATTTATTGTGGGTCTGCTGCACCACATTGGGTTTCTGCCGTGCTATGTGCCTGCTTGGAGCCAAAACACCACACAGCATCAACTATGGATGAAATCTGGTGTGGGTTAATTAATTAGCTGCACCATCTTATGTTGGCTTTATTTTCTAGGCGTTGGTTGTATTTCCTCATCAAAAAAACAGCCTCAGCTCACTACTGTATTAGTTCCATATGCATCGTGTACAGCAGATGGTTGAGCTATGTAAACAGACAGGAGGTCGGCTAAAATAAGTTCAACTCGCCCTCTAACCTTTGTCCCTTTTAACCTTATCACAGCCTCCTTAGATTGAGATTTCCTGTTTATTCACACAGCATAACCTTTTGTATGCTTTGGGGAATTGCATAGGTCAGGATGGGGGGGATCTGCAGAAGAGACGTGTCTTCCTGGGACAGAAACAGCAGCTGAAAGTCCAGTTTCCCTCTCTGACAATAGACAGCATGGAACAGACGGAGAGGAATGGAGATCTCAAATGTTCAAAACTGATGGATTGCCCAAACATAACCAGCCACTGAATGAGTCGAATTATTAATAAACCCAAACATCTCTGTTTACTGTAGCTTGTTGCTATGGCAGCAGGTTGCCCGGGGTGACTTTATGCTTTATAGGCTGTTGTTTAGGTGATTTATCACCATAGCAATGGCTGTTTGTGTTAGTGTTACTATGCACTTTTAACATGGAAGTGAAACAGGCAAATGGCCAGTTAAACAACTGGAGCACTCTCAGACAGAGAATGATTGATGATGACAACCTGCGGTATTTTCAGTCCTTGATCGTATAAATGAAAATACTCTGATTCAACACCCTTCCAGGTACTTAGCTGCGTTCAGCAGGTCGAAGTGTTCTTATTAGACAGATAGGATCAAAACACTGGGGTCTGACTACTTGAGCTGAACTAAACAGCTGAACACAGGATGATGGATGATGTAGAGACAAATACAGTCACAAATACAGCCCACAGCTGTAAGCCTGTGGAGTTGCTCAGACGACAGTAAGTGCTGAAACACATTGGGAGACGTGGTCCAAACAGTGAAAGTTTTTTCATTGTTTATCTCAGCAGGACATCATCTCCAAGCTGTGTCTTACATCTGCCACGGTGAAGTAATCACACATGGCTTTGTGCACACTACTGTGGAGCCTTGTTTCAGCCTTTCCATCTGTACTGAGAAGCAGTCGAAAAGACCTGCAGCACTGTTTTTGTCTGTGAAGACACAGTTGAGCAGATATATCTTTTTGGGAATTTTAGGCTCTACACTGTGACAAGTGTTATCCCGTACTTAAGCTTCCTGTCCTCTTACATTTCAGGAAGAAATCCTGTCGCACCATCACATATGATGAGTTCAAGGTTGCACTCGGGGAGCTGGCCAGGAAGAAATACAAAGAAAAGACAGGAGAGGAGGCTGAGGCCGAGGTCTTCAAGCTGATCGAGGGGAAGGCACCTGTCATTGCAGGAGTCACGGTACAAATTGATTTTCTAAAGACTGATTTCATGTCTGCTTTTTACAACCATCACACTAAAAAAAACCTCAAATGTCTTTCTTGACAGAGAGCCGTGGCTTCCCCAACAGTGAGTCGTCTCACGGACACCACCAAGTTTACAGGGTCGCACAAGGAGCGTTTTGACGACACCGGCCGTGGGAAGGGTAAGGCGGGACGAGTAGACGTAGTTGACACTTCTGGATACGTCTCGGGATACAAACATCAAGGGTCATATGAAAAGAAGGTGAATAAACCCACTGCGGGCAGACCCATGTGAGGGCTAAGATAAGGAAATAAACATTTGATCAACTACTAGGATGATTTTCTATTAAAAGAGTACTCATAGAAAGCACAAAAGAATAGGATTTCATATATTTTTTTCCACCCATCTATTTTGTGTGTGTGAGAGAGAAATGTTTCTGAGTTCCTCTCTTTGTGAAGTGTGAGAACTGGAAAACTGTTTACATCTATTTTTACAAAGTCATCACCAGCTGGTACATTCCTGTCTGATAGTGAGTTACTGCCAAACTGAAGAGAACAAATGAGAGAAACTGCTTTGATATGAATATTGAAACTTTGTTGTTATGGTAGGGCCTTACAATATTTATTGAGCACAATGAACAACATGCCAAGAAAAACAAAAGTGGGACAACAGTCTGAACAACATTGCACTTTCAAATGGAAAGTCCCTATTCCCATATTTAGCTAAAGAAACTCATTTTTATTCTTTGTTTTGCAGTTTCAAAGGTAATTGGCACACAGTTTTGACACAGATATAATTGATGTTGACTTCTTTTGAAAATTGTTCAGTGTTAATTGTTTGTCTGCCATTTGTACTTGTCAACTGTTGAGTCTTTTTAAAATCTGCTGTTCATTTTTTTAAATAATTTTTTAATCTCACGCTGTCATTTGAGTAGTTTGCCTTTAGCTCAAACCAAGAGAATACATGAGGGGTTTTGTCAAATTGTTTTAAACCCTTTAAAAGAAAAATACAATGTAGTCACCTGAACATTTGTGACTTCCATCATATCTTCTTGCTTTTGTGAGACTGTAAAACATAAAAAAACAAAAGCCCTCTTGTATAAATTTTAATGGGCTTGCAAAATTTAATATCCTATCTTCTCTTGCACTGTCATTATCCAGACCCTACTGCATCAAATTATACACAACCCATTTTGCTAACATGCATTTCGAGTAATAAATTGGTGAATTCAAGCAGAAAGAGGAAGCTCTAGTCACAGTAGATGAGCTCAGTTGTACAAGATTGTATTTTTAACATTTTACTTATGTTTCCTGATCAGATTTATATACAGTAGTTCTAATATATTTGTGGTAAGATTGTGTATATTCTAAAAAGTTTTAGCCACATGGCTTAATTTAAAACACTGGCTTCATGTTTTTATTTTTTCTGTATTGCTGTACTTTGTGCATGTTATGTATATTGCATTTGATTCAGAAGCATATAGATGAGAGTAGAAGTTTGTCACATGTTATCAGAACTGCTGTGCCTGCTGTGAGGACAGACTACTGGACAGACTTAAATATTTACCTTTCTAAAAATATTAAGTCATGAAATTGTGGGATCATGATAAAATCTTGTATTGCTTGAAATCAATATATATCAACTTGTACGTGTACAAAGTCAGCTATCCTCTAATGCTATTATATTTGTCTGTTGTAAAGATTTAGAGTACCTTTTATGTGTGGTACCGTCATCCAAGGCACAAATTTAACTTTAAAAAAAAAAAAAAAAAAAGAGCAGGGTTTTAACATTTCCTTAAATACTGTATCGGATTAAAGGGAAAATTGCAAACAAGTAATATACTTTTGTAGAATATTTTTCCAAAAATAATGACAGTTTTGTGTCAGTTACACTTGTCACGCACTACCTGTAGCCTCAACTGATGAAGAATCATGCATCAAGTGCAAAACTAGCAGCTATCAGTGTGTTAGTTTTTGTCTGCCGCGGTAGCTTGAGTATGATCTGTTTTCTGTGCTTAATGCCAAATACTGTGCACCTTTAATGTGGAGGAACAATATTGTCTTTTTTCAAATAACTTTTAATGTACTATTGTGCCCCAGTGCATGCAGTGTGTTTTTCTTTTTTTGTTCTTGTTCTTTAGACCTTAAAGTGTGTTCATGATTTGTAGTGCATTATTGAAAATAAAAAATAAAAAAAAACATACCCCAGAACCTCTGCGGAGAAAGCTATGGGGTGTAAGTCAAAACATGTTACATTCGTACGGCTTTTTTTTTCCCTTTTTCTTTAAAGGAACACAACCAGTAGCACCAACCAGTGACCTGTAACATTCAGATAAAAACAAAAGCTACATCCAGTGTGTGCACCATTCACATTCTAACCAGGTTTGCTAGGTCTTGTATTAGTGTTTGTGAGAGGAAAGTGTGTGTGTGTGTGTGTGTGTGTGTGAGTGAGTGAGTGTGTGTGGCTCTCCAGCCCTAAGGCAGAGGTATAAATAAAGTCACAGTGCAGCTGGAATCTACATGCATTCATTCCACTCCTGCGTACAAAGCAGATGGAGACACAACTGACCTAAAAAAAAAAAAAAAAAAAAAAAAAAAAAAAAAAAAAAAAAAATGGGTAAAAAAAA
>OOFC01020318.1:197317-266080 GCA_900323345.1 Pseudochromis fuscus
GAATGAAGTCTTTTCCCTATGAAATCAACAGCTGCAATAAACCACTGACATACACATAAACAATAATAATAATAAAATAATATATTTCTGGTTGACTCTCTACACAAAGACCTACAAAAAGACAGCTTATGAACTCACCGTTTCTGGGGGAATACCTGAGGATGGATTTTGTAGATTCCTAAAAATAAGACCATAGTTACTTCACAATGTAAAAGGCACAAGTAGTAAAATTGTTTGACCTAGAGTGAAATAAAATCACCTGTTTTGGAGTTGAACTCCTCTGTTCTGTAAAATCTTCCAAATCTTTTTTGTTTGGTTCTGAAATTACCAAATTTGGGAATTAGGTTTTGGACATTTTACTTTCTACTTTTCTACTGAAATGAATCAGAGACAGTTTCACCTTGGCCTCCGTGACTTGTCGCAACAAAGTTCAACACGATATCATGAGAGTCAGTCAGGAAAGAATGCTTCTTCGATAAACGGTCAATTAAAGCCAGTCTGTGATCACTGCTTCTGGAAACCACAAGCAAGACAGCAGCAAACAAAATCAGGTTTACAACACATTGAAAGTTCTATATTATTCCCACTGTGACTACTGATGTCAACATTCAGCACCAAGATCACTCTCTTTATTTGATAAATCTTATTGTTGTAAGGATTAATTTGAAGAATCTATAAGGAACATGCAGTGTGGTGGAAAGTTTTTCCAAGGTTTATTTTTCACTCCTTGCCCCTGGTCTTCACGGAAAGCATTAGTTTTACTGTATAGTCCATTTAGACCAAGGGCCAGATGCATATATAGTATAAGGACAAATACAACACAGTGTACACATAAAGTAATTTTTTTAATAAGCACACATTGTTCTATAAACCTCAATCACTGTGGATGTTTTCATTCACACACTTCCATCCCAAATTCATCACAGATAAGATGAGTTCAGGATAAAATTAAACAATCATCATCAGGAATGATGGTTCAAACAGTAGGCTGCAGAAAAAGTGAATCCAAATCGTTTTACTCACACACCATCTCCTCTTATATTTTATATCCTTCTCATTTCTCCAGCAGCAATCTAGAAATCTGTTTGTACGCTTGATCTGAAACATATTTGTGGTGTGCACAGTCTTCTTTTATAAACACCAGTTTATGTGGGCAAAATGCCTCACTTGAGGTCTTTAGTAGACACTTCTGTTAAATAAGATAAGCCGAAACTAATTTAAGTTAAGCATTTAATTTTCAGTTTACCTTTGCTCTTCAGGTGGATTCAGAGAGGAGCTCTTCTGCTCTGGAAGAAGGTCGGAAGAGAACTGCATTATGGCAGCTTTGCGCTCGGTGTCTCTGACTGAACAGCTATCTGGAAAGGAGTGAAGAGCACTATTAATACCTGACCCAGGATGAGCACATTCTGGGCAATGAGGGCCACATCTTACCTAACTTGCGTAGGTTGGGCATGTTGTGCACCAGATAAGGGCGGTACTGTGGGTAACTTTTGGTCAGAGGGTTGAGCCTGAGGTCCAGCTCCTTTAAAGCTGGCAGCTCAAATACCACTGTTACTTCGTCAAGGGAAGGTATGCAGTTATAGTAGAGGATCAATCTCTCCAACATTTTTAAGTGTTGCACCCCCTGAGAAGAAAACAAGAGAGTGTTTCCAAAAACATGGAAATGAGAAGGTAAAATTTAAGACACATCTTATAACATAACAAATGTCAGGCTGAATTTGTGGCAAATGCGCATTAATGTATCCCCCAGACATATATTCATTTTGCTTTACGTTGTATAGATTGGAACATAGTGTAACTGTAATGATGTATGTTAAAATACAAACTAACTGTGAAACTGATGTTAAGAGGACTGTCCTTTTGTGTTCTAGCATATGTTTAAAGATAGAGATTTCTATACAAGACATTTTAAATATGATCAAACCTCAATAGAAACGAGTGCATTGCAGGAGAGATCCAGAGATTTCAGACGAATAAAGTTATTCAGAGCGTTTCCCAGGTGTCTGATCTTCTCCTCATAGGTCCCTGGGAGGCTCAATGTCCGGACATCACCTGTTTAAAACGTATAGGAACAATAATAATAACAATAATATTTGCATTATTTGCTTTTGTGGCTTTGACTCTGCAGGTGACAGTTGATGCTACGCTAGCTCTCGTTAGCTTATCTAGTGATGCTGAGGCCTTGAAAACCAGGAATAGCTTTTCAACAACAAAAGCTAATCGTCCTCAATTCAGCCTTAACATTTGCTGGTAGTTATTCCTTTACAAGGTTTCTACAAGCATGCGATAACGTTACCGAGACAAGGGTGTTTTAGTTGTAATCTGTCACGTATCCATTGCTCTGTTAGTGTTGTCAAACACTCCGCCGCCATACTTTTCGAACTTTTTGCTGCCTTCAGGTACCATCAAAAAATACGCTGTTCCAAAGATCACCATCCACAACAAGAGTTATAGTGCATTTTTATATTTTATAGTACATTTTTCCATGAAATAAAATTTTATTCTCCTTCGTGCTACATCTGCATTTTTAATAGTGCATTGATTTAACGATGTAGAATCCCACGACACTTTTTTATTGACTGAACATAATTCAAATAAAACTCGCTGTATGTACACAACAATGCTCCATTAGACGTTCTTACAAAAGTGGTTTAACGATCTTTAGAAAATCAATTTTAAAAAACTAGTTGAAAGTATGACTTAAGACATTTGTAAAATTCAAGTGTTTCAAATGTGGTGGTGATTTTTCTTGCACAGTTACAAAGTTTACGGGCAACTGTGAACGCATTGTTTTCGCGCCTGCGCACTGCCTGAATCCGGGTTGACTCTGGTCACGTGTCAAAACAAACGCGCTACTGTTCCTGTTTAAAGTTTGGTCCTGGGTCTTCTGTGTTTTCACATGAGCTACAATTGAACACGCCGTTACATGGTACAGTTTGAATAGTTGTTATGAAGTAGAAATAAATCTACTTTTTTTGTTTGTATTTCGTTAGTAGCGGCTTTGTGCCCAGATACGCGAATGTGTCCAGGCGTGCCACTCAGGATCAATGGCGTCTTGTGCAACAGCGTGGGTCACATCATGGTGCAACATCATATTATCTGTCACAGCATTGTACTCTTCTTATAAACTCTTTAAGGTGAGTGTTAACAATCTTTTGATAGTTAACAATTGTGTATTTTATCAAGTGTGATGCCAAGTTGTGTTTTTAGTATCTCCAGTGAATTGATAAGCTGCTTTTAAATCCAATAAGTAATCATAACCTTCGTATTCTAAGTTGTGGTAGGTGTATTTTTTTGCAGCTTAAACCTACTACTTGTTTTGCCCCGCCCTATATTTATTTTTCATACAAACTAAATGTATTCATGTACACTTACTATTCCAGCCTATAATAAACTTCTAACTTTGACTGCTGCTGCTGCTTCTGTGTTCTCCTCTCTCTGCAGAACCACAGGGGTCCTTCAGTAGGCCTCTTCCTGCTTGGGATCTCTGCTGCACTTGGCGTCCTGCACACATCTAGCTCATACTTAACTTCTCTCCAGAGAGAAACAGAGTGGGCTGGCGAGGTTTTGGCTCCAGCGCTCATCTCCTTCGACTTTCTGTGGCTGAGTCAAGACCACAACACAGCACACATTCTCCTGTTCGGCTCCTGTCTGCTGCTCGGACTCTCAGACTGGCTCTCAGCAGATGCTCTCACTATCATGACTCGCTGCCTTGGCCTGTCGTCTCTGTCCTGCTGCCTCACGGTGTGTCTGTTTGCTGGTAATGCTTTAGGGGCCTTAGGCGGTGTGGCCCTCAGCCTCCCGTTACTTCTGGCTCAGGAAGTTGGAACAAATACTTTTGCTCCGCTCATATCTCCAGCTGCTGGAGAAGAACTGATGAAGTGGCTTTTAAAGGGGTCATTGACAATAGGCTGTTGGGCCTCAACAGTGGCTCTCAGGAACTTTTTGTTGGATGTTACTGACAGATATAACATGAGTATTTAAATTAGTGGAGATCTGTATGATAAGGCAGGATCTGTGTACATTAATGGGGCGACTCTGTGGATAAATTGGTCTAATGTGGAAATATAATGTGCCTAAATCAATTAATTATTAAAAATATGAGCTGGCTCCACCCTCACAAATGCCAAGGATTTATGACTAATCTTGAGTTTTTTCTCTGTTTTAAAGAGATGTTTCGTTTCAAGTCAAACAAAATGAGTAGGAGGAAATTGTGACATATATTTTTTTCTGTTTCCTGTCCTCTTAATAGACTTAAAGATCAATTTGAAAAAAAAATTCTGATTGATTTATCCATCACCCATAACCATTTTATCCTGTAAAATGCATGTTTATCCTAGCTAACACTGGGCAAGAAACGATGTACACCCTGGACAGGTCCACAGTTAACTGATCATTTTAAAAATGACCTCTAATTACAGCATTAGTTTCTAAATTGGAGGTCACGTGTAAGGATAATTTAGTGTTACATATTAATGTGTAGTCACAATGCAACATAATGATACCAATGTTAAAGAATTAAACAAGTTAATGTTATAATTAGCTTACCTTCCTCGAGTATTGATGTTATGGAACAAATAATAGTACTCAGTCATGATAATGAAAATATTTGTGTATCAAATTGTAAAACTTGCATCTTCCACATTATGACTGCAAAAGTATATTTGTGTCAGACATGTAAACTTAAGTTGAACAAAAGCAGAGGATTATGCAAAACACAGTAGCTGATACTGTATCACCATGGTGTAAAAAACACCCTTTCTACACGCACACAAAGTTCCTGAGGGAAATACATGATGTCATCCCATTTGACCAGGGTGAAACTGGCATGTGGGTATTTAGATTTTCTGTGCGATCATTTCAGTGACTGTTTATCAGGCTGTACTTGCTGTTAATCCAGTGACACGCTGTTCATCTCTTTACACTCAATGTTGTGGATTCATTCAAGATCCAGCTGCTTCGGAGTCTTGGTGATTTTTGTTCTGCAGCCGCAGCAGTTTCACTGTAAAACTATCTGCAGTGGTCAAAGCTTCTGGCCCAGCTCCTACCTCATCATAGCTATTTGATACTTATAAATGCATCATTTTTATTACTTCCTTGGTTTGTGGTGACTGTAATGAAAACTGAAATGACCTCATCTGTTGAACTCAGCCTCACTTTAACAAGGTCTGTATATCTTCTCCACAGTGTGGTCCTTGCAGGACACTGATATCCTCTCAGAGATTTGTAGTGGACACTGCAGATTCCCTCTTAGGTTTTCAGGGCTGTGAGCAGCTGCCTCAGCAGTTTTACTGCAGTATACGTGCTAGTATCTGTGGCGCTGTGCCTGTCTCTGGGACAGTGCCTTTGTCAAACTTCAGGACAGAAGATACTTTTTAACATCTTATCAGCATCAGTAATTTTGTAGGCGTTGATGAGTTTGGAGAGGCCAAGCTGATGTTGATTGTGCTGCTTTTGTTGTAATGTTTTGTGTGTTTTTGGCAAAGTAGAAGAGAAAATGTTAATATTCACAACATAACTTGTTACATGAATAAATGATAATTGCAAAGTGTGTGGATTGTGTAACTATATGTCTGACTGTTGTATCCCTTGTTACTGTTATACCACACACAGACTTTGCAAACATCACAACATTTGCAGTTGCATCATGCTGCAGTTTCTGAATTTTATGAGCACCTGGAACTTGGCACATGTTCTCCACCTCTGGCGCCAGCAGATGGTATCAGCATCAACTCTACCAGTTCAATCACTATCTGTATCTGTCTGAGTCTGCCTCTTCACCACTGCAGCAGATCAGGAAACTGCACTGAGCATGCTCACTGCAGATGCAGCCTGTAGATGGAGCAAAGTGGAGAGATGGAGAAGGAGGAGAAAGGGGAGGAGAGAGAACGGAGGGGAATGAGCCACACAGGAGCAGCACACGGTGCTGAGATGCTGTTGCAGCTCTGAGGACAACGGCTGCTTGGGAAGAGTTGTCATTGACAGCACAGATGGAGCGTGAAAGCGGAATACAAATGAGTGGAACATCAGATTGTCATCACCAAAGACAAGGAAACATTTGATCAGGTAAAGAGGACAAAGCATTTTCGCATGATGGATCGGAGAGACAATGAAAATAGAAAAAAATGTTTAACCTCTTGACAGGTCCTGGTGTATACAGAATTTTTTTTAATGTACACTTTGATAATTACACACCTATCTACTGTCATAGAAAGAAATAGATTTGTTTCTTCTTATATTCATCATTTTAGATGTGCATTTAATCAATTAATTCATTGTCGTTTACAGGGGCTCTTGGACGGCGTGGAGATGTATGCCTTCTACTCCCTTTTAGTCTACATCTTCTACACTGTCTTTAAGAAGGAGGAGGAGGAGGAAGCCTTAGAGGGAGCATGTGGAGCTTCCTCAGACGTATGTCTAGCCACATCATGTCCAGCCCCAGGGGGTCTCTGTCAGACAAAATTTGCGGGGGATATGCATGTATCAAACCATAGGCTCCCCCATAAGGAATGTACAGTGTAGTGTTGTTCATTGCATGCAGTTGTGCGCATGTCTATGTATGCAATGTGTTAATATTTTGTGTGTGGTGCTGTCTGACCCTTGCAGGAGCCAAGACCTGTTTCCATGGAAACAGGGAGCAGGAAGAGAGATGGCCACACCCCCAAAATAGGAAAAAGAGCTTGTGCTCGCTTTAGTGAATCAAGTGAGTGTTCAAATAGCTTTTCAGAGTATTTTTTTAAATCACAAAATAAATGTTGCGTAATCCACAAATGATGTTGTTGTTATAAAATTAGGTCCTCCCTAAGTAACACATACTGTGCATTCACTCTATTGTTTCTGTGATGTGATGTCTTCCAGGCAGTAGCAGTGAAAGTGATGAGATAAGTGATGAAGATGAAGGGGATACCCCTGACATCCCAGCATGCACTCCTCTGGCTGCCTTCTTGTCTTTCAAGCAGGAGGCTGAAAAGAGAAGATCCTCCCAAGGTCAGCTGGAACCAACAGGAAAGGTAGCAACAGTGTGTTATTATCACCTTAACTGAACTGTCCACCTGATGCAGGACAGCAACATAAATTGCAGTTCCTCAAATAGGTCTTCAGCCCTGTTAATAAACTTTATGTGTGTGCTTCTTCTCTGCGCAGTTGGCAGAGTCTCCCCTGGTGGCAGTGATGTCCCACTTGCTGAGTTTTCTGGAGCAGTACTCCCACTTCCAGCAGTTGCAGCAGCAAGCCGACCAGTACCGCGTCCAGCTAAAAAGGCACCGCGTCCAGCACCGGCGCCAGATGAAGGCCCTGCGAGCCTCCTACCGGCAGCGTCTTCGGGACAAAAGCAGCATCATCAGCAGCCTGGAGGAGGCCATCAGCCAGCCACCGACCCCCAGCCCACTGAGTGAGGGTGAGGGAGAAGGGGAAAGGGTCTCAGAGGAGGAGGGGGAGGGGAGATGGATGAAGGGAGGGGGGAAGGTAAAGAAAGGTGAAACAGAGATTGATTTCCATTTCGTGGCCAAGTGTGAGGATGATGAAAAACGGAGCGATGCAGAGGACATGGACCTGTTTGACTAATGACACACAGAAGCATAAATTGGTTGGTGTGAAGAAACCAGCAGCAGATTGCACAGGGGACTAAAGGTAGATTTATGATATGAGACCTAAGATTGGATGTGATCATCTGATATATAGAGGGAGATGAATCATGGAGACTATAAATAAAGACAGCCACTCTCACACAATTGTTACAATACCACAGGGTTATGTAATATATATGAGGAAGGTTTGTGATCTCATGTACAGTCCAGAAATTTTCTGTTACTGTTTAAAAAGTGAAGAGGACTGAGAACAAGTGATTATTTGAGAGGAAACTGCAAAATGTCATGAGCTTTTAAGTAGTGCACGTGCACATAATGTAATGCACCTTTGTAATTGATCTACTTTCCACTTTTCAGAAACTGATTTTTCCAACCAGGAGCACACAGCACACCTTGTTAAAGAACAATGAAGTCATCAGAGGAACAGGCTGATTAGATTCATTAGCATGTTACTGTACGGCTGAAACTGACCTCAGAGCCTTAGATGTCTGAATCTGTTGTGTTTCACGTTTGACCAGATGGTTGTCTGACCTCAGAGCAGACAGGTCGACCCACCAGCAGCACTGTCTTGTCTCAATTTGCTGTGCATATGTTCGGCTTGTTAAGTGCACAACTCCGTGAAACTGCAGGCAGATCCCTGACCCGATAAAGCCTCAGGAAAATATGTCAATATGTTTGATAATATGTGTGATAACCCAAATCAGGTTACATGCATCTCTGTATGTTGGCATGTGCAGGCAGATAATCTCACGTGTGCTGAGTCTCATTAGCTGCAGGACAAAGATACGTACGGATGTAGTGAGAGTCTTGGGTACTTGTATAGTGACTCTGTGATTCTGTGTCATGAATAAAACAAAGCTGTTAGTGCTCTTTTATTCACTGCAAATGCACTTACAAGGCCCGGCACATGCTAGGTGGCACGTGGAAACGTGTTGTGGCTAAAAATAGCCCGAGGTCCATGTCCTAGTGTTATAGGGCTGTTTGGGTTGTTTGTTTATTTGGTGTAATGCAACGTGCAGGTCTAAGTGCTGGACTGATACTTTGCATCTTGAATGTGCAGTATGTCAACCACTTTGCATTTTGTCTGAGGTGTGGTCTTTAATTCAGAATTTGATTTGAATGAATGGTGTGCACTCTATTCAAAGGTCATGTATTCATTTTTTATTTTACTTTATTTTTATCTTTACCGTCATTGTAAAATTTACAATGCAATTTCCAGGCCTCTGCAGACTGTAACAGCTTTTCATATTTCTTCCACTTACAATTATACCAGCACCACTGATGCACAGCTGTAGCGTCTCCTCCATGTTTTTTAATCCTTTACTTTCTGGCACCACCAACCGTCTACACACCACTGTGGCAGCTGACAACCCGACATGGTGTGTTGATAAAATTAGCATAAAGCCCTGCAATGAAAATCAGTGGTGACAGAGCCTGATTAATCATTGAGGGGGAGGAAAGAGATAGAAATACTGCTGGGCATGCTGCTCGGGTCCTATTGGGACAATAGAGGACGTTCAGTAGGTTGTTGCATCTTATCAGTGTGAATCTGGGTTCTGCACTTGAGCTTTGCTGCACATGACAAGTTGAAATCCCATTAAGATCTTTAAAGCTCCCCCTGGGAATTGAATGTTGAAACACAGCTTTGATAATGTTGCCGCAGTGCGTGGTGACTACATGGTGTGTGAAAGAGCCTTAAGTGCTTATTTAATGTTCTTTGTAATGGCACTTACATGCAAGCTTTCAGGTGTACTGTGGAGATGAAATGAAAAGAAAAAAAATGAAAGAAAACAGGTCAGAGGAAGTTAAAATGGATCTATTTCTGACTGATCTAATATGAATAAGGTTAGAAAAGTGGCTGAACTTGATGGTTGCTATTAGCTGATGATAATACTGGTTCGTATTTATGTCCCACAGGTGAGTGTAGCAGTGATTCAGGGACACAGGCTGGGGTTCACATGCTGGTGGAGTCTCTGTACGGCCTGCAGGGTGAGAGGAGTAAACTGAGAGGAGAGCTCCGACTGCTGCACTCACAGCTGGAGCAGAAAGAACGAGACAGACACTCTCGGATACAAGCCTTTCAACAGCAGGTGGGCAGACACATGCTAGTTTAATCCCAAGCTGTAGCCATTTTAGAAAACTAAATACTACCTGAAGTCTATAAATAATTTATCAAACACATAAATGATTTACTACAAAATCCACCCGAATTGCTCATAACCTCTCTTAGAACTTATATTATGTTTGATTTTATGTCCAAAAGTATGATTTTAAACTCTATAACCAAAGCTTTGTAAATGAAATATGTCTCTATGTTATTGTGCATGTAGCAAATGTTGTGATTTTGTGGAACCTATCGTATGCTGTCAGGTTATAAAAAACAAAGTAGCAGGACCAGATAACTTGACATTGTGCTGCAACCAACAGAATGTAATAAGATGCTTTTTTATTCTCAAAATTGTTTTAATCACTCCAATTATGCACAGATTGACGAGCTCAAGAGTTGCATAGAAGAGCGAGAGGAGGAGCTGTCAAGACTGAGAACAGCCACTGTAAGTGCTGCAGAATATTAATTTAATCATTCATCAAGTATTTGTCACTTTACTCCTACAGCAGAACTGTCACACTGACTGAATAATGAAAATAATGCTGTAAATGCCAAGCCGCTGTCATCTTCACACCTTAATTCTAAATTCATCATCAATTCAGTTTCATTGATAAATAACAGAGGAGTTCAGCTGGAAGAGGGTTTTGGTTTGGATTTTTCTCCTATTGTTATGCTGGAGCTCAGCCTTATGTTTCTTATCCTCAGGGGGCCACAGACTCAGAGAAGCGGGTCCTGTGTCTGTCAGCAGAGAACGAGAGTCTGAAACAAAGCCTGAGCGTTACCCAAGGCCTCCTGCAACAGCTCTCAACCATCCCCTCCCAGTCGAGCACCATGCTCATCAAGGTGAGAGGCAGCGGCACAGCTGAGAGCTCACTGATGTGCTTTTGGATCAGACATTAAAAACTGCAGACTTACTTCTAATTGACTTGGTTTTATGTACTCTGCCAGGAGAATGAGAACCTGCGCAGCAGAGTGCAGCAGCTGGAAATGTCCCTACAGCAGCGAGCTGAACAGCTGTCACAGCTGGAGCGACAGAGTGAACAGAGTGAATGGAGGAGAGGAGAGGAGCTGAGGAAACGAGAGGACAGAGTGAGAGAGCTGCAGCTGGAGTTGGACAGAGAGAGAGGCAAGGAGCCGGTCGTGAAGGTAAAGTTTATCCTAAAGGGCTTTTGAAATGGATCTGAACTCTGGCAAGTGGGTTTTCAGCTGTTGATGAAATTATAAAACTGTTTTTTGATGGATTTCCGAAAGAAATGTAACTGGTGACTGTCACTCCTATATTTATGTAAAGAAGGGGTAATGTGCACAGTTGAATTCGGGGTATCTTGACAGTATGTTGTGTCGTTTCTTGAAGATGACCAGTTAAATGTGTCTCTCTGCCAGTATGTCACACAGACTGTGGAGGTGGAATCACCAGCCACATTAAAGCAGCTGAACAAAGCCAGACAGAGGAATGAGCTGTTGTCTGAAAGGCTGTCGGGTCAGAACGAACGATGCAAACAGCTGGAAGAGCAGATCAGGAAGTCGGATGAATACAGTTGTAATCTGCAGCACAAGGTAACAAACACACAAGAATTCACACATCACAACTTTTGGTATAAATTTTTATCGTTCAAATGTTTGTTCAGAAATAATGATTTTTCCTTGCATGATATATGTGAACCTTGTTTTTAGACATAAGTTATATGCTTGTCTTTAAACATACAACAAGTTGGACATAGATTGTAAGGTGAACCATTATCTTGGCTTTTAATAATAATGCTCCATATTAATGCTGAGTATCTGTCAGCACATTAGTTATTACTGTTGGCTGCTCGCCATTAGGAGTCAGGAAATCTGGCAACAAAGTGCTGATGGTCCGCCCAATGCCATCAACTCTTATTAAAGAGTAAAAAGTAACACAACTGACAAAGTCTAGAAGGGTAAATGTAACACCTTCTGTTCAGAGAGCAGGTGATCAAAGGACAGAAAATGAAGCCAGAAGGAGAAAGTTTCCTGTTTACTGCTGTAAATTCACAACCTGGATCAATTTCATTGACAGATGAACTAATTACAGAGCTGAACCTGCACAGATTGGAAGAGCCGAGCTGACAGACTGACAAATTGCCGTGCTGACCCTGTTACAGATTGCAGCGTATGAGCGAGAAATCAGCAAACTGAGACAGGAGCTGTTGAAAGAGATTGGACACTTGGAGGCGAGGAAGGAGGAGGCTGTGAAGGCGGCTGCCAACTGTTCAGCAGAACACTTTCAGAACCTGCAGGACCAATTCTTCAGTGAGTTACAAAACAATATTAAATCCCCAGAAAGACATTTTTGGTTTCTATGCACAAGAAACTGAAAGAAAATGTGATGTGAGTGTGACTGGACACGGGGTTTTTCTTTTTGTTAGGCTTGCAGAAGCGTCTGACAGCACTCCCTCCAACTTTACGCTCCATGAAGACAGACTATGCGAGTCTGAGGAGCCAGGTTCGAAACTTCTCAGAGTTTTATGGAGCAGCTATCAATGACGCAAAAAAACAGGTACGACTGTGACATCACATCATGCCCATGAAAGACATTTGACAAAACTGAAAAGTCCATTAAAGAGTCTTTTGCTTTGGCAGATTTCAGCAGCTATAAGTGAGATGTCTGAAGCCAACAAAGATCTTATGGAGAAATACAGGAAAGAAGTTGCACTGCGCAGGAAGTACCACGAGCAGCTGGTGGAGCTGAAAGGTAGATGAACGAAAAGATGAAAGGTTTGCTGCAGAAAATAAAATCTGTCACTGATTGACTGTTTGGTTTTTAGGCAACATTCGCGTGCTGTGTCGCGTGAAGCCTGTGCTGAAGGAGGACCAGCATGAGGAGGGCCAGTCTGTGGTTGTGACAACGGACCCCAACAACGAGTCCTCCCTCACTGTGCTGAGCAAAGGAAAGGATCGCATATTTGAGCTGGACAAGGTCTTCCACCCACAGGCTGCACAGGAGGAGGTATTGAAAAAGACGAGCGTACGAAGAACATGTTATTGCAACAACAACAACTCTGACCCTTTGGTTTCATCAGGTTTTTCAGGAGATTGAACCTCTCGTGACGTCCTGCATCGATGGCTACCACGTCTGCATATTTGCATACGGACAGACAGGCTCTGGAAAGACCTACACGATGGAGGTATACGGTTATAGTTTTACAGCATGGCGGGGTCAAAAGTGATATAAGACATTGACTGTTACATACACAAGAGCTTCAATAGTTGTTGTCATTTGATTTCCAGGGCAGTGTAGAAAACCCAGGTATCAACCAGCGAGCCCTGAAGCAGCTTTTCAATGTGATCGAGGAGAGAAAGGACATGTGGTCTTACACGGTCTCTGTCAGCTCTGTGGAGATCTACAATGAGGTGCTAAGGTACAGTATGCTGATTCTGTTTCAGCTGGACTGTTAGCTAAATAAAACCAAATTTAGTGGTAGTAATATTTAGTTTTTTTTCTTAGAGACCTGCTCAGTAAGGATGGAGAGAAACTGGACATAAAGCTCAACCCGGACGGGACAGGACAGCTGCATGTACCGGGCCTCAGGGTCATCGAAGTGAAGAGCTTTCAGCACATCAAGAAGGTAACAAATGTTTACCCACTGGTTTTTGTTTTTTTGTAGAAACCTGAACTCATGTGATTTAATGAAGCATTAGTCACTGTACACTGAGGCTGAGTGATTACGCGTTTGTTCAGATTTTAGCCACCGCCCGAAGGAACAGGATCACCTTTGGCACTCAGATGAACCAGCACAGCTCCCGCTCCCATGCTCTGCTTTGCATCACCGTTCAGGGCACTGACCTCGCCTCTGGGTCCAAAACCACAGGTGGGTCGTGCAGGCATTTTATCCTTCTGGAGGGAAGTTAAAAAAAATACCTAATGCAAATTTAGGAGCTGAGGACAGACCTGCAACTTGTCATTTGAAATGATCTCCCTCCTCTCGAGGGCATCACTGAGAAAGGTTAAGACAAAATATATAGAAGAGAAGCACACAAGTGGTTGTGGGCATGACTGTGATTATTATTCCACCATTAATTTGAATTTCCTCTTCATTTCCCAGGCAAACTGAACCTGGTGGACCTGGCAGGCTCTGAGAGGGTATGGAAGTCTGGTGCAGAGGGAGAGAGGCTGAAAGAGGCCCAAAATATCAACCGATCCCTGCTGGCTCTGGGGGACGTGATTCAGGCACTTAGGGCTCGGCAGACTCACATCCCCTTCAGGAACTCCCGCCTTACATACTTATTACAAGACTCCCTGGGCAAAGGCAGCAAGACTGTCATGGTAGTGCAGGTGAGTTTACTGCTGCAGCGCTATTTACAACTCCATGATCATTTATAGTAAACGGCAAGTTGTATAATGAGGCTAATTTTGTTCTCCTGAAGGTGTCGGCTCTGGAGAGTAACGTGGGAGAGACGCTGTGCTCTCTGAAGTTTGCTCAGAGGGTTTGCAAAGTGGAACTGGGTCCTGCAGCCAGGAAGATTGAATCTGGTGGAGGACAGTGTGACTGAATCACCAACAAGTCGTGAATGAATCAGTGCGATTTTCACCCACCATACCAGCTGATTATAACACTACAGTATCAACAAGATCAGCAGCGATCCTGCTCAAGGGCTAAATCTGCGGAGGTCTGTGTGGCACCTGAATGCCAACCTGCAACCGAGGTTAAGTATCAACGATATTAACCTCGTCTTTGCCATTTCCTGCTTCTGTGAAATGATAACCCTTTATTATTAGACGATCTGCATGCAGGAGTATTTATCTTCCACTCTGAGTGCCAAAACATCCTCTGACCCCCTACGGTTTAAGATTTGATGCTTCCTTGAACCACTCAGTTGTATTTTATTAAATACAGGACTCCTACCCAGGATACATCATATCCTCAGTGAGCATTACAGTGTTTAGAGCTACATCATGTTCAGAGCAGCTTCAACAAGCTTCCAGAGCCACAATATCAACACTTAGGTTTTTGCAGTATTTATCACCCGGCTATAAATGTCTGTAGTTTGTGAGCTTCATCGCCAACGTGGTATATTTTTGAAGGTTGTAGTGAGTAGGGGAATATGTTTTGTAGCAAATGTATGGGCTATTCATGATATCAATGACACTTTAATTGCATACTTGTGTAGTTTTTGTCAATTTCAGAAGAGCAGTGACTGAATGCTCCATTTCTCTTTAGACCCTTTATATGTTGCCTTTTGAGAAAAGGAGAAAGCTGTTGAAGGGAGCAGGTGGCCTTTATATAATGAACTGTGCAATATCCTTGTTGTCGAGGAGACAGTTTGGGCCTGTGTGGACAGAAGATGCACTTTATTGTGAAAGAGTAATTCAGTTCAGGTGCTTGCAATAGATATCACTTGTGAATGTCATGTCATACCAAATGCAGCTTATTGTTCGTATTTGTTCCTCTATTTATCACCCATTGAATCAAAACTAACTTTTGATTCAAATGTAGCAAGACGTTAATGTTGCGGTAACTACCATGAGTGCGTAGGGGTCACTTAATGTCAACTAGAGAGTGAATTCTCAGAGAATTTTCTGAATAAATATTATGTATTTAAAAAGTGTCTTTTCTCTTATTGGGGGTTATGGTTAGTGCCAAAGCAGTTAGAAGGTAATTATGTTCCTCTAATCAAAACTTCTAGCATTCAGATCTAGTAGAAACATTTTCTGTTTAATTTTCTACTGTACTTCTTTGAGTCACAATATAAACACTGGTATCTGACATTGTAGAAAATCATTTGGCCTTCATGAAAATGTTTAATTTATTGTTGTGTGTGATGAAGTTCAACATTTCCAACTTGTGCCCATTTTATTTTTTTTATACCACAATATATATTAATATTGTGACATTAAATTATTCATATGATGAGGATTTTATCCACATCCCCCACCTTAAGTTCAAATAAACGCAATAAAAAAAAAAAAATCGTAAATTCACATTTTTTTACTTGATAATATAAAAAAATACAACAACTATTGCTGGGTACATTAACAGTGCACCTCAATAAACCACATTTACAGACAGTATTACTACATATTCATATGTAATAATACAATGATCCATGTTATGACAGGAAACATTACTGCCAGCGACACAGGTGTGACTCTGCTGTCCCGGTAAACTGATATCATTTCGGTTTAGTCTCCTTTATTCATTTTCCCCTTTGGTCTCATCTTGGATTCAGTCTGAGTCTCCCTCCTCAGCTCTTACTGCTCCCACGGCTCCGGCTAACTCCTCCTCACTGCCTCGCAGACGATCCCCTGGACGAAAACACGTAAACAAACAGTCAGTCTGACTCATTTATTCACAGCTTCATGAGCTATGTGGAAAATCTGATCACATTCTGACTAAGATCAGGCTTAATTCATCACAGGGTGTTGATGCATTTTAACAAGTTTCTCTTTTGCCATGATAATAAGGGCAGCTTTGTCGTTTCTGATGTCCTGCCATAGACTGTGTACAGAAATGGAAGAAGCAACCACGTCTCAAAAATGATGCCAACGCAGAAGTGAACAATGTTTCGATGTCTCAATGTCTCGATGTTTGGCTTCAATTAAATTAAATTCAAAAATTGTAATTTAAAATGTTCTGGTGGACCATCTGAAAAAACAAAAAACCCACAGATAGATATCAGTCTTCCAAAAAAGGAATATTTAGGGGCGGGGTTAGTTTCATTGGCAGGTCTGGTCTCCAGTCTCATACACATGGGTCAGTGTCCCCAGGTTTAAATCGTGATATCCCATCATATCCAAATATGGTCATTTCTGGCTCCAAACAACCAACATGGCGACGTTCAGTCCACAAATCAACAGATGATGTCACGTTTGCTTTGTCCATTCTATACACAGTCTATTTGTCTGAAATAAAATCTCCAATAAAGAGAAAAAAAACTTTGTCATTCACAAAAACAGGTTCGTGTGTACGTGACAATGTAGCTGTAATGCTCTCTGCTTGGTGAAGAGGATTAAACTAAGATAAAAAATGTATGTTCACATGCACAACTATTTAATGTGATTAAGCCAACTTCAGTGGGCGATTAGACTCGATTATTATTACACAAGCCAAAAAAGAGTTACTGAGTAATCAATGTCAAAGACTAAAAACAAGGGAAAATCCTGTTCTGAAAGCTTCGACCTATTTTTAGACTGTGGATCACACATCAGTGGAGGAATCACCCGCTGAGGTTGTCAAACGGCTTCAAGCCTCCGTAGAGTCTGGAAGCCACAAAGCAATTAGCCTAATAATAATTCACACCCAGCCCGGGCACTGTTATCTCTGTGTGGAGTCTGTGATAAACGACCAAAACACGACAGGAAAATACTTACGGATGAGCTCAGCGATGGCTCTCTGTGTTCTTCTCTCCAGCTTTTCCAGTTTCTTTGCCACATCACGCTTCAGATCCCTGAATTCAGAATGACAATAAAAATGCAAAGTCAGTCACTGAATATGTTACAATCACACAAGGTTTTAGTCATTGTTACAGGTTGGAAAAACAGTCTTACCAGTCTGGTTTTCTCGGGGCAAGATTGGCCAAATCCTTAAGAAAGAAAACAGTTGAATATAACAACTAAAGATGCTTCTATAAAAAGGAAATTACATTTGGACCCAAGGGAGTACTCACCACTTCTTCAATGATCGGCTCTGGATTTGCTGCTTCTAACTGATCTTTTACTTTATCTTCCACTGTCAATGGATACAAATCATTAGTCATAAATGATCCGTTAGTTTGTGGAAAACATTCACATTGGGCAGTCTAGAGCTATGACCTTCCTGGAGGCAATGCACCTACAGTCAAATATTAACAAAGAATCACGAAGGAAGGCATTCAGACACCAACAGATTCAGAGTTAATATTCTCACCTGATGCAGGTTTGGCTTTAGGCACCTGCCTCTCCTTCAGCTCTTCATCCTCCGGTGTGTAATTCCTCAGTTTCAGCTCTCTGAGGACAGAAAAACACAACAACACAAGTCTGATTTCAGTGATATGAGCAGTAAATGGTGCATTATCACAACACTCTTTTGGGCCCTTTTTCACTCTCATAACAGTCCAGGAGGTGGCAGTGTAGGCAAATATATTCTACCAGAAATTAAAGAGCACAGAAGACCATCTGCAATCCCTACACAGCTGCACGTCTAATGTCCAAAGGAGGGTGGGTATAATGTCCCTCTTTATTCCCCTGAACACGTTTGATTAACATGCTCCACCTGCTCCTGGGCACAGACTTGAGGAGAGCAGCAAACAGCTGAGGAATGCTTTCCTTGATGTTGAATTACGCACTCTTTCATCACGTCTCCACACGGAGGAATTCTTGGCGAGCTTAGCTGACGTCTGCAGATTACAGCGAGCGTCCAGAGGCAGAGGTAAACTATTGTCTGTCCGAGCACGGGCCCAGAGAGTTAGCAGCTGTTTTGAGCTTAGCATGGGATTTGTGATGAGGCTGGAGAGGGTCCGCTCCTGATACATTCATCACACCCCTGATGTCAACAGACAGACCAGTGCCTTGTATGGGTATGGGCAGGAATGCTAGTCATGTTCTGCTGTTGGCCGACTGAGGTCCACTCCGAGTTCACACATCTCTCTTTGTCTGTTCAGCTGGGTTAATACGCTATTCTGTCCATCTCATCATTAAACTGAAGTCTTCTCACCAATATTCAAAACAAACCAGAAAAAAAAAACCTTTCATAGAAAGAAATACAATGATGTGACCAATAGTAATAATATAATAAAACTAGCATAAGAACCAGAACGTAATTAAATGGATTTTATAAACAACAGGAAGAAGTAGTTTCCTCATGTGAAGGTCTGAGTAACCAGAACTCTCAATTATGAGCCTTAAGCAAATCATACTGCAAGGGAATAAAGAGAAATGGTTTGAAAAGGAAAAAGAGGGGTGTGGGGTGTTCCTCAAACTGGGAACTGACCTAATAAGTTTACCATCCCCAGTGAACCTTAAGATAATGTTTGGAAATGTTGGTTTAGGTCAGAGTACTGCCAAAATCTGCAGGTGTCATCCTTTGACACTGTGAATAACATTTAATTGCAAACTTTGGTCTACAGGTGGCGCTAGAGGAAAGTGCAAGGTAACGTGCACATTTGATTACACTACAAAGTTCCAGCTCATCTTATCAGATTTTGACATTTCTTTTGTGGAAAGCTGAACGAAAGAAAATGTTGAGCAGCCACCGGGCACACCGAGGTAAATCATGTGAGGAGAGGAATATCAGTTTTAACGTGGAAGTCGTGTGAGCACAGTGAAATTCTACTCTGCTGGTGTGAGGAGATAATCTACATCAGATTACTCATTTCTAACCTAAGTTTTACACCATCCCAATCAGTAAATGTTAAGATATTTGGACTAAAACACAGTAGGGCACAGAGATACTGCAACATAAACAGTGCCATTTTAAGTGTCACCATTAGCAGAACATAACACAGGACAAACAGACTGCATGTGTAAATTTTCTAGCATCAAAGGATTTTTTTTCTTTTCCTGACTGTCTCTTAGACTTATGCTTCCAAAGCTTTAGAACATGTTTACACATTTCCACGTCAAGCACACTGAAGCATCAAGAGAGCCTGTGATAAATCCAGGGCACTGACCCAAGTGTGGCCGTCTCAAAATGTTTAACTGTGGTTAGGGAGGAGGGTGTTCACAATGTTTACACTGATATCAAGAAGCTACCTGCCCTACTCACACACAACCCTCAGTCCTTTTATCAACAATAGATTTGGGCTTTCAAACTCTCTCTCTCTTTCTTTTTTTTTTGCTAAGTCCAAGAATTTGGAAACCACTTATCTGTCTGTCTTAAAAAAAGCAGCTCTAACAAGCTATAACAGGAAAAGCCGCACAGTGTGGCTGGTGCCTTTTGTGGAATAGGAGGAAGAATGTGTGATAACCTTCTGCACATGATCAATTCATTCTGACATCTTTAACATGTGGAGCTTTTATTCAAACAGTAATAACCACAGGATAAACAATTTGAATGTTTTGTTCTTTCGTTCCTTAGTTTGGAAATTTGATCACCTATGAAATTTTAATACCAATCACGGGATACATTACACCCTCATCCTGCTACACACGAGTGTCTTAACTTGGCAAAACACAGATCCAAAAACCCAGAATGCATTCAATACTGATTCTTTCTTTTTATGTCTAAATTTGGCTCCTAACTCTTGCAGTTATTTTCATCCTTCATGAGAGACCAGTCCTGTTGGACACAGAGGCACTCCCTCAGTCAGCGCAGTCATTAAATATAAACAATGGAAAAAAGATCCTGTAGGACAGGAAAGATGGCTGCTCTTTCCTCCCAGCTAACACACAAAGTTGAGTACGCGGCATGATATTTGAGCAGCTAATAGCACGAGGCTGTGATCCAGCCCAGTGTAAACACCGCATCTCAAAACCTGTACTGAGACACAAACTGGTGTTTAGATAAAGGGCAGATAAATGCTGTGATGAGGTACTTTGCTATCAGTTTCAGTTCCGTTTCTGAAGCTTAAAAGGCCTCAGCTAAAGCAGGCAAAATCATGACATCTTTTATAGAACACATTCAAAACAAGGACAAACAAACAACAGGCATGTTTGTGAGTGGTGAAGCAAACCAACCTGTGCTTCTGTTCAGGGCCCTCCTCTAGTGTAGCTTTTTTGTTATCTGGCTCCCCATCTTCCTGCTCTCGTCCCTGTAAAAATATGATCACACAATCATTAGCTAAAAGTAGCACACGATATTCTCACAAAGAGAGAAATGGAGTGCAGTGCAGTGATGGGGGGGGGTGAAATGTTTTCATTTGAAAGCATGCTTCAGGACATTTTGTGTTTGTGTACACTAGTTTAACATTTGCATTGGAAAAACAAATATTGTGTTGTCCAAACACGTGGGAGTCAAATAACATTCACTTTCTGAGCTTCCCCATTTCTTACACTGGCCTATTTTCGGAGTTGTAGTTTGAAACTGCACCAAATACATTAGAAAAATAACATGAGTGGTTTATATCAGTAACTAGAAGTGGCTGAATTAACAGATGAGCTATCATAAACAACAAAACAACAGGGAAAAGCAATAATAAAATAGGCTTTGCAGAGATTCTAGGGAAAAAAAATAGTATTGACCCAAGTGAAACCTTGTAACAAAGAAAACTGGACCCCTCCCAGCTTGCATTTTCCTGGAGAGGCTTCCTGTTCACCTGCTAGAACAATTCAGGGGACTGACTCATTCTTGAAGTGCAGTGCAAAACGACAACAACCACAGACTTCAGGAATGTCAACAATCGTTTATCAAACACTGCTAGCAGAGTCTGCGTGCCTCTGTTCAACACTTGCTTAGTGAAACCCATTTTCATCTAACTGCCACTGCACATTGAGTGGCATTTCCTGTTGCAAGAACAAAATCATATCTAGAAGTGAGAGACTGTTACAGCAGGACAATAATTGTCTAGTGTCTAAATGGTTCAACCCAGATAGCAGCCCGACACAGGAGCAACTGGAAAACTGCTGTTCTCTCTTCTGTTATTGAGGTAGTGGCCGCAGAGAAGTGCTCTTATTTCATCTGCTTGGTTGTGATCTATTATAGTTTCTAAACAGATTCTAATCATTTTTGTCACTTTGTAAAATTAAGTATCTGTATATTTTACCTCAAATGCAACAATTAAAAAATATATATATCATATAGTTTGTCTCCACTTTTCATCATAAAGAATAACTTACAAATATGTACCATTTACAGCTTACATGTATTTGGGGACTGAAAAACAAAAACTATCCTATAACATTTTGTAATTATTGTTATAAAATGTTTCAGAATTTCAGAAAAAAAAAAAAATGCTGACCACAATAGTGATGATCATCTTCCTCTCTTTCAGGAAGCTGAACACCAAATGACACAAAATCTACTGTGTGCAGCGTAAATAAACCACAACTGCTTTATTTACACTGTAGCCTTCAAGTCAAATTCCTAGCTGTACCAAGACTGCTTAGGGCTGGAGTGCTTTATTTGCTCAGTGCTTCATTGCTTTTTCCCCCCCCCCCATTTATTTTGTTTTGTTTGTTGTACGGTTCAGAAAACATTTTACAGTTGTTGCACATCCAGGTTTTTCTCCACGGCTGCACAAAAAACTCCCCAAAACTTCCATTTATTGAACTGAATATATGGATGAACAGCAAAATAGCTGACACATTTCTCAAACCCAAAAAAATCCTCAAATATCCTCTCTCAGTCATATTCTTTCTACTTTTCTCCGTCTGACAACATCTTTGTCTGTTCCATAATATCCCAAGGCGTTCAAAACTAATGGAAGTCTAATATCAGTTTATTATATCAGATAAACTCTTTAAGTACTTTGTCTTAGCTCTGACCTCATCAGTCTCTGGAGCAGTATACATTTGATCTATGGATATCAAACACCATCAGGTGCCCTTGTTTTGATTAGAGTAATTCGCACAGTATCTAGTTTATATAGAAGCCGATATAGCACCATTGTCCATACCATTATAATCATTTTTAACCAGAGATATGTTTTTCGTTATATAAACCTGAGGTACAAACACTAGGTAACTTTAAGCCTGTGCATATTCACATCAAGGTTTGCATTGATTAGCTTCGAAAGGTGGCATACACAGAATTGAGTAGGCTAACTACCAACTAGCAAAGCACCTTAACAAGTAACTATCGCACGTAACTAGATCATATTAAATATCTCAACCTACAGGTCTGCATCAGCACATCAACAAAGCTACAAGTTTATGAATGAATTGCTACATGCTAATGTTAGCAACAAGCTAGGTCGGCTAACGTTACCCCACTAGCAAAATAACGGCTTCTCTCTGGACTACGCTACATTTAACAGTCCTATGCTACACCAAACAAGACACTTACATGGATTTGTTTATCTCTTAGCGCTTTTAGCCTCTCTTTTCTCTTCAGAGCTTGTTCCTGAAGTGACCCAACATTTCGCTCCATGTTTCTCTACACGCCGCTCGACTCTTTCTGAGATCCATTAACGGTCCTCATGGAGGATCCGTCCGTCTGTCGAGCGCATCGATTGTAATGGCCTGTTGCCTGATCATGTGATTTTGTTATGTTTTGGTGACACAATTCTTTACAATCAATTAGATATATTGTATTTGAAACAATATTATTTAAAAGTCAAGTTCCTATTATAAGAAACTGTGCCACCCAGAAATGTAAACACATAAGCTTTTGTAGGGGACTCTGTCAGATATATTGGAACATGGAGGAATCTCTGAATGGATGCAGCTTCCAATGGCTCATAGGCTATTTAAACCTATGCCATTACCAGGCCTGTACATTAAAGTAAATATAGATCAACAGACACAATCCAGTCTGTTGATGGTCACAGTGGCCGGTCCTGGTTAGGAATGTAGGCCATTGCCATGGAAATACAGCTGCCTCAAGCTTCACTGTGTCCATCCTCCTAATGTTCAACATTAGTGTGTCTTGTTAAAGATGCCACCAAGTTGATGATCATAAAAATAAAAGGTAAAAAAAAAATTAGCCATGTGTAAAACATGGTAGTGGTCAATTAAAAGACACATGTATATAGTTTAAATATGCAGCATATATGACCATATGTATGTAGCATAAACTATCTCATTTTGAGACTTCAGAGAATGACAAAAGGACATGTTACTTGATATTTCTCACATAAAAAAATAGCAAAAATATTCTAAACTTATAAAATGTGATGCATCAGAGTCCTCAGTTGGGCCCATAAACACTAGATACAGTTGGGCCCATAAACCTTTAAAACAATTATATCTTTTTATACTCGCCTTATTCCAGAATAATGATTATTGTAGATCATTTAGAAGCGTGTGAAGTGTTGAGATGGGGTTAATTGGTTTATGGGTTTACAATCTATGTAAAACATCCAGATACCTGTTGTGAATCTTTCAGAAAACATCTCAAGAAAGGGCTATTCTTCACGCTTGTGAATTTCCCCATATTTTATCTTTGGTATATTTTTGTGTTGGGCTCCTTTTGCGTATGCAGACTCCTCTGTGTTTACAGTCTCCATCAGCATAACAATAAAATGGTCTGCAATAGTTATTTATGATAGCCTATGAGGAAGAAGCATGAGGGAGCATTATAAATAGCTGTTAAAGTCTGAAGTTCACTACTGTTTGTGTGTCTTTATGTTATCAGTAGTGAGTGTGCAGCTTCATTCTGCTACAAAAATGGGACGAATTGCAGAACAGCATTTCTTCTTTGTCCCAAGTTTAGCTGTTTGAATAATTTTGTCTTTATTTTTATTTTTCAATGGGTAGGGAAGCCTATTTGACAATGCATTAAGCTGTATTCATGACTTCCCTGTGTCTGTCTGTGTTTATGTGTGTGTGTGTCTTTAAGAATATCAGCCTACCTGTGAGCATGATCTACGGGCAACTCTTCACTGCATATCTAATCTTGTTAATAGTGTCAGACAGTAGTTGGTGATAATTTGCAGGACCGTCCACCTCTGCTGGCTGAATGCACACGAGCAGCGCAGTCATTTCTTGGTCTTGAGCGAGTGGCATCTGTCGCTTCCGTGGGAACTCTCTCCAATAGGAATCATACAGCAACAAGCTCGCTCTAAATGCGGACATGGGTGTTTCTCCAGACATGCATTTCCACGCATTTTTGTTCCTGGTTGTACAGTTTCGGCAGTGATCGCACCGTGGCCACATCCACGCCGTCATGTTTTGCTTTTTCGCGTCACTCTGATAACTTTGCGTGGCGAGACTGAGAGCACTTTTTATTTGGATTGCTGTGGCTGAATTTGCAGGAATGGTTCACAGGAGCGTGCTGCGTCCCCCTGCCTTTAGGAAACAACTTCAAACAGCCCTGGTTCAGACCATGCTCAGCAGTTTTATGATTTTCTAAAATACATTTGAATAAAAAGGGAGATCATGAACAACCACAAGGGCGGCGGAGTGGCATCGAAGGAAAGGCTGTACGAGCTGTGGATGTTATATTACACAAAGGTGAGTGCAAGTGCGGAAGAGCTGAGGGTGACACCTGTTGTTGCCACAGGTCCTCAGCCTGAACTTTATTACACGACCCGATAAATGATCAGTCTCTGGTGATCGGGGCTGAATTTGTGGTATTTTATTGCTTATAAATCGCGGGTTTATGAGGAAGTGTAGTATTTTTGCCTACTTGTGCAGCAGCCCTTTATTTATTTACCATAGCAGCTGAGGATGCCTTGCGCAGACTGGAAGCATGTCCTATTATTCGACTGTGTCTCTGATCAATTTCACCTTTCGAAAGCAAGGAGTAAAAGTAGTATTTGAAGCATCTGTCGAAGTGTGGCTGGTCATGTACCTGCCAGGCAGGTGCTGATGTTTCTTCCTGTTCCTGCTTCTGCCTGCCTGTCTTCCTCACTTCAAGTCGTATTTCACACCATAACGAGATAAACATGCTGTAAAGCTTGTTTTATAGCTCCATACAAAAACAAATTCTCAGTTGGGACTTGAACAAATGTTTATGATTTGTTGCCAGTAGCACGATGTCTATCATTCTGTAGTTTAAATATTAGATAAGATGTATTACTGCATTTCTCTGTGGTGTGAAAACCAAACCTAATTCATCCCAAAGTGGAGTGTCATGTTTTTTATGTGTGTGGTATTTCGGTCTTGTTGCCCCCTGTGGGTGTGACTGCAGCTCAGTTCTCTGCCTGTTCATTAAGCTGTAATATCTTTTGTAATACAGAGTAAAATAATGAAAGAGTATTGTACATGCTGCCCTGACATGTCTCCTCTTGAAGGAGAAAGGCCTATATGGCTGTGAATAAATTATAATTATTTAATGTGTGTGCAATCTGCTTCCATGCCTGGGGACAGAGAGATAACAAGAGGAGACTTCTTTCCAAGTTGACATGTATGTTCACTGCAGGCATTAAGTTCTTGCTCATGGGTGAGGGGGGGGGGTCGTCCTCTCTTACCCCTATGATGTCGCAAGGCCTCAACCTTGTAATGGAAAGTGCCTTGATGTCATTTTGATTATGATTTCATCATCCATTCATCTTCTATATCCACTTATCCAATTGGATCGCGGGGGTCTGCTGGAGTCTATCCCAGCTGGCAGTGGGTGAGAAGCTGGGTACACCCTGGACAGGTCCCCAGACTATCGCAGGGCTAACACAGAAAGACAGACATCTATCCACACTCACAATTATGGTCAATTTACACTAATCAATTCACCTAACAAGCATGTCTTTGGACTATGGGAGGAAACCGAAGTGCCTGGAGAAAATCTTCGATTATGATTTGGTGCTATATAAATAAAATTGAATTGAATTAAGCCTGTTCTCTAATCATCACCACAGGTCTAAAGGGCTTCTCTATAAACAGTGATAAAGTCTTGTTATGAACTTGCAAATTTTGTATGTATCTCACTGATGTTGTAAATGCATCATTGACAAAATTCAAAAGCATGTTTTCCTCTTGCAGCATTGACTATCAAAGTATTCATTGTGGTCACATTGGGCTGATCCCACAGGAAGTGTGTTTCTAATCCACCCTGTTACTTCTCCTTTGGGCTGCTGCTGCATGTACAACTGTAGATTTACTGGACTTTTCGAGTTATGCAACAAACAAAACCAGTTGTAGTAGGAAGGTGTTGTTCCAGTTTGCTGCTGGAAACATTCATTGGCTTGTATATATGTGTGTTAGGGAGGAGTTACCCTGAATGTGGCTGTGACAGCTGTCTAGCATCTCGATGTGTGAGACCACGTCCTTATTAAGCAGCCTCTTGGCTCTCTGTCACTTCTGTTCAGCTGCCTCCAAGGCTAAGAGAACTAAGTTAATAATAGTCTCCCTTTGACTACAGGAGTGACATACACTTTTCAGAGGATTCTTGAATTGAGATTTTGCCGGCATGCAAAAGACATTCCCTCCTGCCAACATGCGATGGAGCATGGCGGACACAAGGGATTTAATAGAGCCCAAATGTCATCACCTTATGTGACTCAGAAGAGCACAGCAGGCAGCAGAACCACTTCAGAGAACAATCACCTGCCTCTCCCATAGACGCCACTATGCAATTGTATTTGATGTTTTGTTTTCTGCCTGTTAGTCAAGCTGGCCCAGACAATATCGTTTTTTAACTGGACACATCCCTGCCCTGACTCACAGACCTTGTTTTATGATTCGTCAAACACAAAGAAAAGTTTTGACTATTGCAAATCAGTCAAACCAGACAAGAAATGTGAGCTCTATTTAATAGGCTTTTTGTTAAAGCTGTAAACAAGCTGCTTTTTATTCTGTAACAGGTCTCAGTTTAAGTCTTAAAGTATTTCAGCCTTGTGTGTTTCTCATTGGTGAAACTGTTATGTGTGTTTCAGACTATTTTTGTTTTAGAATAATTGTGCATTTATCAGACACTTCATGCATCCTGACAGCACCAGTGTCAGTACTATGGGACCTTACATTATACAGTAAAGCTGTGATGAAGCCTAACAATTGATTCCCCAGTGTTTGAGAACATGCAGTATCTCAGCCATCGTTCTGTATTTGCAATAAGAAAGCACAACTTGTTCAGGCTTGTCACAGATAAAGGAGCCTCGCTTCCTCCGATTGTGCAAGAAATCACACACCCCTTGCAAGACTTTTCAGATCACGGACTGATGTGAAGTGTTTAAAAGCCATCGTGATATCAAAATATCTTGTATAAAAGTTGGTGCCAAATGAGACATTTTCTGTGCAAAGGACCAAACAAACAGGTGGGAAAAAACCTCTTATATCGATCAGCTATAACCGAGATAAATATTTTCATCCATGCAGTTTTTCTTGGACATTCTCATAGACATTTACTTATTCCTTCACATGCTGTAGACCAATACAGAACTAAGGATACAGTGTTTATTCATGGCTCTGGGTTTTCAGGATATTGCAGTTGTAAATGTGTCAGAAGGGTGTTAAACCGAGCCATGCTCAGCGTATCAAGACCTTTGTTTAATACACAGGACATGAGAGGACAGGACAATGTGTGTGGACATACACAAAGGGGTTTGCGCTTAAGCCCCACTCCCCCAGTTAATGATGACTTATTTCCAAAACTGGACCAATTAAATGGCAAGTGTTGATAATACCTCACAAGGGCCCAAGTTATGTCTTTACATCGTCAGTTTTGTCCAGATCCACACACTTCATAATATGCCTAACACTTAAGAAGTGGTAATAATAATGAATAATTAATTGTTAAAATCATGACTGTTTGACTCTCCCATTAATCATTCAGTTGGCTTATTTATTTAGCTGTTGATGGCTGCGGGTAATCACAGTTCAGTTAATTTTTTTTAATAATCTGGCAGAAGGTTTCATGCTTCTGAAAAAGCATCATGCAATGATATGCAACTTTCAGGTGGAGCTGAAGCAATGAATTAAACTGATTAGTTGCTTGACATAAGATGAATCAGCAGCTCCTTTGATAAGTGTTCAAGTCAATTTTCTGCAAAAAAAAATATCAAACAGTCCCTGGTTTCTGCTTTGCCCTGTAAGAAATTGCTGTTACTTTTTGTCTTATTGGAAAGCAAATGAATAAAACAAGCATTTGAACTGTCAAAGCAGGCTGTTTGAGGACAGATTTTTTTTTTCAATTCTAAGCAGTTATTCGTAAACATAATTGACCAATTAATTGATAAGGTTCTACAGCCAATCTACAGCCCTGCGTTCAGACAGAAGTGTGTAGGATATAAACAGAGTGAAACAACTTTTATTTGAGCTCATGTGGTCAACAAGGTGTAAACTGCCTTGAGATACATGACGTAGGACACACACGAGTACAACTATGGATCTTCAAATAAAATCTACAAATAAGCATCATTATAGCCACTAAATATCAGCCTGCATACATCAGGCTGGTGATAATCACACACTGAAATAGTGTGTGATTATCCTGTGATCGTTAGCTTGAGGGATTAATTAAACCCTTTAGAGGTAGAGCCGGACCACAGTGACAACCCAACTGCCACCCATCGAGGCAGCTGTGAAACCACCTCCTCCAATTGCAATGAAGAGAGACCAAGTCACATTTCCTTGGCTTTATCCCTGCACAACCCCCCTAATACAAATTTGTCTCAATTACTCATGTGTTGACGCATGCCACTGTACTGTACAGCAGCTATTCCTGCAGCTCCCTATACTCATCCTATGAGCCCTGTGATTGAATCCCCTTGTGTGCCTCCGTCTCTCCTGTTTACCAACTGAACGGCCAACCAGGAAAATCAAAGTGCTCTTTGCTTTCACTTGTGCAGGAAGCTGGAGCGAAGCAGAATGCCAAGCAGCACGGAGCGGCACAGCTGCTTGGCCATGTGCAGAGAAAACTGAGATAAAAGAAACAGTTTATAGGGGCTGGTACCTCATGGTTGGATTCTGACATCTGTTCCAATAGGGGCTGTAATTGCCTTTTTGTGGTAAACATATATTGAACGAATCATTGACCTAGTTGCTGTGGACAGTGTTGAGGGAGTGAGTTGATATAGTTGTAAGGAAAGGATATGGCATCTGTGCTGCATAGAAACAATATTACTTTCACTTTAAACTATAAAGTAAAGCTTATTATTAGTCAGTCGTCATAGCCTACAGAGGTGTCGGACAATGTTTTACAAATTACTCCAGTAAGACATATTGAAGGCTTATTCCAGTGAGACCTCAATAACAATGGCTCATAAGGTGTCATCATTCAAAAGTATAATTACCTTGTGCGTAATGTTAGGGAGGATTCGGTGACTCAGATAAATTTATATGTACTTTATTGGAAAGTAAAACAAAGCTGATTGCAGTGCTGCAAATCTTTCTTAGTGCCTTTGCCTCACCTACTCGATGAGTGTCGCATACCTGATTGTCCAGATGTTTAAGCTACAAAACAATAGGTTGTTTGCGATTTCCTGTTTTCACAGAGTTCATGTAGAGATTTTGTATATCTGGTATGTGTATAATTACTGCTATTTTATTTTTATTTTCTAATAACTTAAACCAGATGTTGTGAGTAAAGTTTCCAGTGACAGTTTCAAGGCGCATGCACTAAGCTTTGACCAGGCAGTTTTGTCGTATTATAGCATCCACTGCTTCAGATGTATCAGATTCATCAGGTAAATGCGCTCACAACACAGTCAGTTATTTTACAAAAGTGAGAGCTGAATTATAATGTTTCTCCTGCGAGAACTTTTTGTTGTGTTAAATTTAGAAAGCACAAATGTAGTCCCGGTTCTTTATTGTTGCAGTGGGAAGTTTTTGCAGAGGCCTTCCTCATATCTGCTCGCGACGAGCAGTACAACCAGAAGAGGAAGGGGTTTGACGAGGAGGCTGATTATGAAGGAAATAGGCTTCAGTTGAAGTCACATGTAATTTCCTGGTTGCCTGCTTGACGTTGGGAGACAAGAAACGAGCGAGTCAGACGGTGGTGCTCGTCAGGAGAGTGATGTGCAGCTCCTGCGCTGCTGACTGTGGACTAAACTGAAGCCTCGTCTGAGACTGGGTTCGCACGAACCTGGCACCCTGCTCAGCCACATACAATGAGAGATGGACTGGCACATAAGTCAATGCCAGTTGGTAATGTACTTTTACAATTATTGCACCATTAACAAAAGACATAGTTCTACAAAAATGTTAGTCTTTCACTTCTCTTAGTGGAGAAACTGTGACAGTGACATATTAGGCATGCAGTGATCTCTCATATATTGCTACAGTATGTATGATGGAGCATTGTATTGAATGTTTTTGTCACGGTGCAAGTTTCCCACATCAGCTGCTGTAAACATCGCTTATTTACAGCCTATTCAGTTGTGAGTTCAGGGGAAGTACCCGGTGAATTGTTACACCGTGTTATTTGTGTACAGTGAGTCAGTCAGTCTGAAACAACTCATGTCCTCCTTCTCACCGCCTGCTTTGGAGAAGCTTCTGTCTCAGAAATCAGCAACAGTGGTGACGTGCATGCTCAGCTAACAAAAAGTTCAAGATGTTCTTTCACACAGTGCATCAAGGAGCATTTCTGTGTGACCTCCATTTCATCATTTAACTTTGAAACTCCTGGTTCTCACAAGCAGCACTGCTGGTCGGAGTCATCAGATGATCAGTTGGCTTTTACATCAAACTAAATGCAGGTTTTAATACAGGAAGATAATTCAGTTTAAAGTCAGCACAAATGTCTCGTGACCTGTGTTGTATTTGTGTTATTTAGTCTGATGTGAGATCAAGACACTGATGTATGGAGACCAGGGTGACAGGATATGTTGCACTGCAGAGACTGATTGAAGCTGTGATAACAACCGTTGTATATAAACATCCTCGTACAGTTGAAGCCATCTTACATAACAATATAGGGATGTAGTCGTGTAGGAATACCTTGTTCAAAGCAGTTACATGCATACAGTTAAAGGACGTTATTGTATGTTGGCTGATGTATACTGAGTTTAGAGAATGTGGCTTTATGACTGATATGGACCAAAAGAAGGTGTTGATTTGGTTTCTTTGAACATCACAGTTTTGAAAAAGGAAAGAATTGGCTCATGTGTTCCTCTCTGTGAGTTGCATCTCTTTGCAACATCCTGTTACAAAAACAGGTCATAAGCTTTAGTTAGTGCCATGTTTACAGCCACAGTGTCACAGTTTAGTGTTCACACTTTTTTATGTAGTAGTAGCAGCTGAACACAAACACAAAAAAGCCTAATTTGAAATGTAAACATGTTTCACCTACTGTATGTATGTTTACTGATACTGTACATGTGCCTGAAGGCATGAAAGCTACTACTTGGCCTCATGCATTTTTTTCTTCCCTCTTGCAGAAAGATGTGGGATATCTGCAGCAGTGGCTGGAGGCATTTGTGGCATCCTTTGAGAGGCTCATTGATGTGCAGTCATTGGAGCCTCGAAGGTGAGTAGCAACAACCTACGCAGCCACAAATTCCCCAAGGCAGATGAACTCTGATTTTCCATGGAGATACCCTTTTGCCATGTTTATGTTATCCTGTTACAATGTCTTTTGGCTTGTTGCTACTGCCTCACATCCCCCACTGTTCACACATCTCTTAATGTCCTTCATCTCCTGTCTCTAAGGTTGGAGGAGTCCAGCTCAGAGGTGCCTCTGCTCCCTCGGGAGGTCCTGGTGTTCCTCAGCACCCAGCTATGGCACAGTGCGCTTCACCTCTCCGGTGCCACCGAGCAAAACAGCAGCACCCCACACCCACTGCTCCTCATTAAGTTCTTCATCATTGTCTGCAGGTGAGGGCAGAGCCTGCTGTGCATGTGGCTCATCATCAAAGTAGTAAACATAGTACAGTGTTAAACCATTGGTGATAGAACCATTGAACTGTACATGTATATGTTGTTATCATGATAACAAGACTAGAGATTACCTAACTTGATTTAATTGACAAAGTTGTGCCTGATTCCTTATTTCCTTATTTTCTTTAATAAACACTCAATCTGCTCCAATAGAGACAATAGTTTTCCAAGAACTGTAATGCATATTGTGCAAAGTGGTTGCAGCTCAGTGTCAGGATCTTCCATTCATTCTCTATACCTGTTTACCATGGTGGGTAAGCATTAGTTAAACTTTCTTAACATTTAATTGCATTAATTTCTCTATGCTTCTAGGAATATGGAGAACATTGACCCAGAGAAGACCCCTAGTTTTGTTTTTGAAACTGTCAAGCTTTTGAATTTCTGTTTGGACCAGGTAAGGCTGTTACAAACAGGACACAGATTGCAGTGATTTATGATGAGGCTTAGTTCCCTGTCATGCTCAGAATAACATGCAGACAAAGATTATTTTGTACCATTTACACTACACTGTGCATCACTGTGACATAGAAGTGGAGAGACTTTAAACCTGACCAGAATTGATCTGTTGAAGTGTGTGACATCATCACCCTGAAGTAACAGAACTAGTTTACATGTAAAAGAGAAGTGGGTGTGTCTTTGACCTTCAATTGAATGTACTGGAATTTGTTGCATGTTTCATGGACGATAAAACAGGTGCATCTCTGCTGGGACTGAATTAGAGATGTATGTATGTCCAAACTTTTATTTGTACAGTTAAAGAAGGGACAAGGGGAGGAGTCGTCTCTGCAGTTGGTTGTCCAGTATGGACTTGTGCTGTGCGAGAGTCTGTTTGACCCTTATCAGACATGGAGGAGACGCCTGGCAGGGTGAGTGTGTGTGTTGCTTCACTCTAGGGATTGCCTGTGTGAATGTGTGGGAGGTGGAATTCAACTACACAAAGACTGGAAGACTATAATGTGCATTTAAAGTCTTGCCTCACCCTTTGTGATGTGTAACACCTTATCTTGATGCGTCTGTGCCTTAAAGTTGAACCTAATGAATCCCCGCAGGTGTTAGTGCTAATCACACACATTAACTAGGCGTGATATGAGAAGAAGCATGTTGACTTGAGGCTTTGTATTTTACAGGGAGGAGGTGAGCTTGCTGGAGAGGAACAAGTATAAGTTTTCCCCGCTGGCGTTGCCAGAGGAGCTGCCTGCTCTCTTCCATGGTGAGACACTCCCTTTCTGCTGCTCTACCACTCTGAACTCTGTCAGGCCTCACATACCACAAGAATCAAACTGTTCCTGCCGCTGCCCAAACACTTGAATTTTCCTAGTAAATCACTGTCTCAATAAAATAACATTCTTACATAGAAAAACAAATGGCCAGTCAAGTTTGTTAGAATATTCACTTTTTTGGCTAAACACTCAATTATTCAGCGTCTAATTATCAGCTCTCCATCAACAGTTCAAGCATTTGTAATTACAGAATCCTATTTGATCAGTGAGTGCTAATCTATAAGCCACGTGGGAAATCACAGCCTGGGCAAGTCTCAGTATGTCTAAATTTAAGGAGGATTATGTCGTACCAACACGCTTTAATTGGAAATGGTGAGGGCCAATTGTGTAATACCTCACCAATTAGTACAGCTTACATTTTGTCTGTTTGTAGCATGCACATTTTTTATCAAAATTTTTGCTTTTTGGTCATTTATGAACCTCTCCTGTCCTGTTTAGTGGCTGGGGACTGCCGTCAGTCCCAGCATGCATTATCAAAGGGGAAGAAAACATTCCAGAAAGGACAGAAGTTTTATGCTTTATTTGAATTATAACATGACACAGCTGTTGTTGCTTTCTGTCATGTGGTCTAAGTGGTAGCTTGTCCTACATAACACTGTCTCTTGGCTTCACTTTCCCAACACAGAAAGTCTGCAGGAAAGTGATCAGATCCCGGAGCTCCTCATACTCCGACTGGTTCATCTGCAGGGTGCTGTCATCAGCGGAGGAAAGGTATGCCACCCTCTCTGTTTTGTTTATCAGTGATTATAAAACAATCTGAGGAAGCAGTGCAAATGAAAACAGTTTACAAGTGAGTCGAAGTCACTGTAAGCCTTCTGTACTTTGTTTTTCAGAAGAACGGTCTTCTCGCCATCAGCCCTGATGCTGTTGAGGACCTGTTCTGTGTTCTGCGAGTTTGGTGCTGCCGGACCTCCCCTGAACCCAAAGACACCAGGCTCCCACAGCTGACTTTGCAATGCCTGACAGCAATGATCCACCTCTTGCACTCTAGCAGTCCTGTGGAGCGGCAGGTGGAGATCAGGGTGATATTAGAGAGCTACTTCCAGCTACTCAACTGGAACCGTCCTTTAAGCAGCCAACAGGAAGACAGACAGTGCTGGGAAGACAGCCTGATCTCGTTACAGAGCCAAATGCTAAGTAAGAGCACGTCCACGAGGTCTCACGTCGAGCTGTGTATAAATTATTGCTCAATCAGTGTGGAGCCCAAAAATCAATTGTCCAAGTGTTCGATAAATAAGATGAGTCAACATCCCCCTTGTTGTCAATTTTAGCTGCTGTTCCAAAGATCCTGCAGTGCTCTGACAGGCCGGTCCTGCAGGCTGTCTTCCTCAACAACAACTGCTTCGAACACATCCTCAGACTCATTCAGAACAGCAAGGTCAGACTCCTGTCCATCAAATATGTGTCTGTCTTTCCTGTTACTTTTTTATATCCGCCCTTTTGTCTGCCAGTCAGTCTGTCACCTTTTTTATTTATGTCACCTCATGTCTGTTTCCTCTTTTGTTTGCCTGAATGTCACATCTGCTCTCTAATTTCTTTGTCTCTGAAATATCACAAAAATGTCTCTGCCTTGAGCTTATGTTTTCCCCTGTGGCTTTATTAAATGTGTCCCCCTGCAGACGTAGAGTGACCACGATCAAACGTGTCTCTGCTGCCCCTCTCAGATGACTTGGTTTTTTTTTGGTCTAATCGTCTGTCTTTTTGTGCTCTGTGTGTGTGTGCGCCTGTGTGTGTTTGTTTGTCCTGTAGCTCTTTCAGAGCAACAGGCACAGGCCGGAGCGTGAGGTTGTGTGTGACCTCACTACACATTTACTCACAGATGTCGAAGTGGACCAGGTACTTTCCCCCCACTCTGTGTTGCTATTGGTCGGTCAGCAGGAAACTCAGCCCTCTCTTCACTTGTTAACACCACTGAGCTCTTTAAACAGGAAGCTTTAGGCCGGAAGTCTGCCTTACACTCTTTTGTAAATAAACCAGGTAGTGTGGCTGTACATGCCTATTGCCAACTGGAGTTCCCTTTTTATCTGCGATATCTGTCCACTCTGAATGTCCACTTGTTGATTTGTATCACAGTCATAAATGTAAGCTGACTTCCCTGTTGACAGTACTGGCCAAGAAGAGCATGCTGGGGTTTTTCATGGTGCATTAAATGATTGTTTTTCAGTGCATGTCTTTTTTTTCTCTTTCTTGTTGTTTGGCTGCTCTGTCATTTAACTGGTGGTGCTTGTTTCAAAGACCTGGCTCATGTCCTGGAGTTTGATGTTGCTTAATTTTGAGCAATAGTTGCCGTTTGCCTCGGTTATTTTTTTGCTCTTTTTTTTTTTTTCTTTTGCATGCTGGGACCTATCAGTAATTAACAAAGAGGGGATTGTTTAGTGGCTGGTACGGTGGTTTGCTTACTTTGACCCAGCCTGCTCTCATAGTTGTGGTGTGGAAAAAACATTATGTGCAGCACTTCCTCTTGCACTTTACAGATAATCCCTCATTCTTTAATCTGGTGGAAGACTTGTGCAGACTTTGCTTTTGGTCATGTGCTTTTGAAACTTTTTGGGGGTTATTGGTGATGCACCTTGTTAATTATAAAATGTCACAATCAATTTCTCTATTTTGATGTAGGTTTGGGAAAAAGGATCAGACAGTATTACAGTTCATGCCTTGGGAGTCCTCACAGCTATTATGAGTAACTCACCTTCTGCTAAGGTAAGACCCGTCTTGAACTTCTATGGTTAAAGGGTCTGTCCTTCATACTGGTGGACATGTTTTCCTCAGTGTGTAACATTACCCTGTCTACAATGTCTGCAAACATTAATTGCTGATGAGGAATGTTGCTTTCTGTTCATGGAAGAATACTCATTGTATTTCCTTGCAATGTATGGAAGTGTGCCAGCTAGTTATCCCCTGTGGAGCAGCTTTCTCCAACCTATTTCTGTCTCCTTCTCCCTCAGGAGGTTTTCAAGGAGAGGATTGGTTACTCCCAGCTGTTTGATGTGCTGAAGAGTCAAGGTCAACCCACCAAAAGGCTTCTGCAGGAGCTGATGAACATGGTGAAACAGACATTTCCTCATTATTCCCGCTGAGAGCATAGAAATTGTTCTTATTGATGACCTTGTTCCAGTTTCAGTTATGCTAGTGCTAATTAACCTGAAAAAAATAATCATTTGACCCTGTCTATAACTCGCCTTCATTCTCTGTCTTCTCTCCAGGCGGTGGAGGGTGAGCATGCCCACGCTCATCACCTGGGCATTAGTAACGACCAGCCTTTGTTGCTGCTTCTGCAGTGGTTGCCTGACCTATCAGGTCAGAGGGACCTTCAGCTGCTGGTGGCCCAGTGGCTGGCCACTGTATGCGGTGGCTCCTTGTCATGTCGCACCGTCGCCGTGGCAGCAGGCATGGTGGGGGCTTTGCTGCAGGTGCTCTCCCAGCCCCATAGTTTGGACAGGCAGTGTGCAGATGCCCTGCTGGGCCTCCTGCAGGACTTGGGCTCTCTGTGTCTGAGGCCAGAGGAGCTGAAGAGCCTCCTAAGACTCCTCAGGGTGGATCAAGACAATGGTGCGGTGGCAGGGAGGGTGCACCCCTACTGCGCTCGCATCATTCGAGTGCTCTCTGCAACTGCAACTAGAGAAGGCCAGGGCAGCGCCTTGCAATATTTTGATCTTACGCCCCCCATGGCAGGTATTATGGTGCCGACAGTGCAACGCTGGCCTGGCAGTGGGTTTGCTTTTCACGCCTGGCTCTGCCTCAACATGGAGTTCCCTTGTTCTCACTCAGAGTTCTCCAACAACCATAAATCTGCCAACTCTGGCATGGGAGCTCAGCATGACATGGGGAAAGGGCCACGCAGGAAGCAACTCTACAGGTGAAAAGAGAATTAAGTTGATCACAATCGTTTCAGTTTAAGGCTGTAAGGCACAATCTTTGACAGGCATTGTTTCTTGTGTAAAGTTTCTTCACAGCAAGTGGAACTGGGCTGGAAGCCTTCTTCACCATGGAGGGTGTGCTGGTGGTGGCTGTTTGCACTAAGAAAGACTACATGGCTGTTGCTCTACCAGAGCACCCACTAGCCGACTCATGCTGGGTGAGTTTGGACACTGTAGTGCTGTTACTATTTCCTTCAATGCCTGTCCTCATTTAGCCAAAGCATAAAGCAAAACAACCAAATGAAAAAAAAGATTTGATTAAAAAGAAAGTTGCATCGTTTTTGTTTGTTTTCTGTCCGGGCCTGTGGCCTTGGAGCAAACCATAGACTGTATGTAGAAATGGAGAGTGAGGACGCGGGTTTAACCCTTGAACTTGAGATCACTGCCCAAAATGTATGAGACTTGAGTTCAGTGCTTGCTCAATCCAACTAACCACGCCCCTAAATATTCCTCTTTTTGAAACCTAATATCTACCTAATCACGATTTTTCCCCCGATAGACCACCAGATCATTGATGACAAAAAATTAACTTGAGACATCTGAATGACTTGTGAAAAAAAATATTGACTAAGTATTTCATGATTGGCAATGATGATTTTTGAATTGAAGTTAATTGAAACTAGACTTTTTTAGAGCCAGTCTCTAGTGGCTGTTGCCAGTATTGCACTTTTTTGCACTTCTGCATTGACCTCATTTTTAAAAATCCACTTGCTTTGCCCATTTCTATGCAGTCTATGGAGCAAACATGTTATATTAAATTGTGAGCCACCTCAAGAGGCAATGAAGTTTAAACACTATCTGAGCTGTGAGATTATTTTCAGTCTCTCAGTACCAAAATGTGTTTTTATAAGTACCAAATTTGTAGCATTATTTTTTTCCATGTAAATATGTAAGTGTTCTCTCATGTCTTCCTAATCTCAGCATTCAGTGGCAATAGTCCACGTCCCTGGCCGTCGTCCTTTTGGTCAGAACCTGGTCACCATCTACATCGATGGAGAGCAGCGGAAAACTGCTCAGCTTCGCTTTCCATCTTTCAGTGAGGTAAACTATATATAATCTGACCCTATGCTTAATCTGTTATTACTGCCAGGTTTCTTGCTATTGGTCTAACTTCCTCTGTTTTTCCCCCATCTGAACCTGATCCCGAAGCCTTTTACTTCCTGCTGCATCGGCTCTGCAGGCCACCGGACCACTACCACCACCACCTCACCCAACCTGCCCATGTCCGTTTCCTCCAGTCCCTCACCTGAGTTTGCCTTCCCTGCCCATACACCCTCCCTCATCCGTTCCCAGTCCTTCCCAGCCTCCTTTGCAGGAGGCCGTTGGGGGTCTTCAGGAGACTCCACAGTGCACACAATCCCAGCAGGACTGCAGGACACAGAGTGGGGAACACCCACATCTCTGGACGGGCTCCTGGGCACCGCCTTCATCTGCCACGAGGCTCTGCAGCCCACACAGACAAAAACTCTACATGCTGCTGGTTGGTCTCGCTCTGCTTCAGTGCAAATATGCATTATACACCTTGAGGATTTAGCTCGTCCGATAGTCACTAACTAAACAAATGTACAGTGAAACCAATACTAAAGACAAGTACGGTGCTCAAACAATTGAAAGATTCGACCTGTGTGCTCTAAAAAGAGAAGTGTTTTTTACATGTACACCATGTTTGCATATTTTCTGACCTACGCTGCTTTCTGTTCTCCATGACAGGCCCTAATCACGTGTCCTTATTCAAAGCGGATGGAGAGCTATCAGACCTCAACAGCAAACTTCTGCTCTACTACACTCCACAGGTGACCCACTGAAACTCAGAACAACCCACGGATTATACTACATGGATATCATTAAGTCAATTCTATACAATACCAGTACAAACTGTTCTTGTTTACGTGTGTGCATATATATGTTTTCTTCAGGCATTTAAGAGTCAGATATGTCTGGACCTGGCTCCCAATCACCAGTATGACGGCAGGCTTACAGGACACAGGGTGGTGAACTGGGATATCAAGGTTAGATATAAACATTTACCATTTGCCAGAAATTTAGTCATCATGTCTGTTTTTATAGAAACCATATGACTTACTTATCTAAAAGTGTCATCACATCCCAATGTGACCTTCATACTGTACTGTAAATGCACTGAACTGTTGTGCTGCTTATTTAGATTTTTACTGTGTTTCTTCTTACTAATGCAGATGGCTACAAAAACATTATCTCTATGAATGATTGTCTTTTTTCCCCTGCAGGATGTAATTAACGTGGTTGGAGGTATCGGGGTTTTGTTGCCCCTGCTTGAACAGGTATGTGAGACCGATCAAGTTTACAATGGCGATCAGGAGATCTCAGACCTGCTGGGACCAGAGCTCACCTCCTCCAGAGGCCCTGCTGCTATGCTGCTGCCGCTGAACAAATCTGCAGGTCAGCTCATTTTTAATTCTTATACTACACTCTATGTAAGGTGCTTTCATAATATTTTATTAGTGAAGGGGTTAGTAAACAGAAAAAAAATACTTGATTTACTCCCTACTAATATCTAGATAGTGTTTGATTTGTTATCCTCGGTTTTGAGATGCTGCTTCTGAGATTATTTTTTTTAAAGGTGGATGTTGTTGAATTTATCTTTAGAGCCTTATATTCATTATATAATTAAATTGCCTTTCAAAATGTTTTTATTGTGCGTTTTGTGGGTTATACTCAGCAGTAGATTCATATTTCTGGAAAGATTCATTGAAAAAAATTATCTAAATATTGGGATTGGCATTAAAAACCACTAACCTTTACTGGGCAATAATCTCAGTATCTTAAAACTGCTATGTGCTAATGGTTAAATGCCGCATGTGACTTTCAAGGCAGCTTTGATAACCTAGTAAGTAGTAAGGTAGAGTCTACACACAGTGTATGATGCAAGGACACAGGAACTGCTCATCGTAAACATTGTGAAATCAATGCTAATAGGTTAAACGTAAGAAACATCATGAGTATTTTACATTGTTGAGTACATTGTTGGAGGAGTAGCAGTTCAGTGAGTCGGTGCATGAACCAAATGAGATAAATGGAACAAACAGTCTGACAAAAGTGAGACAAATCATCTAACGTGGCCTGTGACTCATCCTGAGACGCGATAATGCCAATAAAGTGCTTTGTAATGCATAAATATGACTGCGGGTAACACAGGAAATCTTAAAAGTTGTTTTGCCCTATTTTTTTTTCTCTCAGAGAGCAGACTAGAGAGAAACAGTATTGCTGCCTTCCTGCTGATGGTGAAAAACCTGATTCGTCATCACCCTGTCAATCAGGAGAGCCTGCTGCAATGCCATGGGCCGAGCATCATAGGAGCCATGCTCAGCAAAGTAAGTGCCCTCTATGTCAGTCTGTCCCAGCAAGTGGGAACTAACTGTGAGAGCAACTGATTAACATCTGAAAGTGAATATCTGACCTTTTCCATTGTGCTGCTGCAGTATAATTGCTGTGTAATGAATGGGTCTGGTGTTGTTGAAACAGCAGTGGTTCTTTCAGAATGACAGTATCAAATGCGTATGTGGGGGCATTCGTGTGGTTTGCCATATTACGTGATCTCTCTCTGAATGAGGACAAAGGATGTCAGCTATAAAACCTTGTTGTTTGAAATGTGTTGAAATTCAGGAAAATCTATGTAGATTTAAACAGAATCAAACATGACAAATCGCATAAAAGACGATGAAGTCAGAGTTAGTCTGTGATGCATCGTTGTCACTGCTGTTCTCAGTTGTGGGTGAAAATTTATTTATCAAACACTTTCAGTTCTACAAGGTTTTTGGTGAGAGATTTCTAAAGTGCTTAGTGGGTCTTCAGCAATTATAACCAGGGATCTTGATGTTTTTTGGCAGGTGACAGCTTGTGAATTTTGTGGTAGGTACATGGTGATGTTGGCACCATTCGCTGTATTTAATGTTGAGCAACTGGAATACACAACTCATTTATTCTGGATTCATTTAGCTCTGAAGTTGACATCATCATACAGCGTTCGTAGATGTGAATCTTGGCTGTTTGCAGCCAGTCAGCTGTTGCACTGGTGCAGCACAGACATGCATGCGTGCTGGCTTGCAGGATATGTTGAAATATATGAAGTGAAGGTGGAGCATCCTGTTTGAAAACTATGTCCTAATAATCACATGGGGTTGCCAGTTTTGACAGTGGTAGAGGCAGAAACAATATATACAATACACACACTTAAAACAACAGTGTATACAGTCAGTAGATCATCAGGTAAGTGTTGCTAACAAGAGATCTTACACAAACGAGAAATATACTGTAGTTTAAAACCATAGACTCTATATAGAAATGGACAAAGCAAGTGGGGCTCAGAAATGAAGCCAGTGTGGAAGTGTAAAAAGGTGCAATACACCCAATGGCCACTGGAGGCTGGCTCCATCAAACTCTGGCTCCAACTGACTTCAATTAAAAAATCCTCATTTTCAATCATGAAGTATTCAGACAATATTTTTTTTCACACGTCATTCTGGTGTCATTAGCTAAAGTTAATTTATCTTATCAGTCATCTGAAGGTCCATCTGAAAAAAATTCACAATTAAATAGATATTAGGCTTCAAAAAGAGGAATATTTAGAGGCATGGTTACCAGAATCTCCAATGAGACCAGCGCTGAAGTCCAGTCTCATACACGTTGGACAGTGATCTCAAGTTCAAGGGTTAGACCCGCCTCCTCAATCCTTCCTTCCTATCCAAATATTCTCAACTTCTGGCTCCAAACAACCAACATGGAGACGTTCAAATGCCGATCTGTTGGCTTCAAAACAGAAGTCCACAAACAAACGGGTGACGTCACACTTGCTTTGTCTATTTCTGTAAACAGCCTGTGTAAAACCAACACACACTAACACTGCTCCTATCTGCTTGTGTCTGCTGCAGGTTCCAGGCAGTATGATGGACATGAATGTTTTAATGGCGTGTCAGCTGCTGCTGGAGCAGGTTTTCAACGAGGGCAACAGCCCACTCCTACAGCAGCTCTACCAGCACTTGCTTTTTAATTTCCGCATCTGGACTAAAAGCCATTTTGCTGTTTGTCTGGGTAAGGCATGAGCAGCCCTCGTGTTGCCGAGTAATGCACCTGTGAGCTTTTTCATGTTTGCCGAAGCCGTTTGTGTCCCCTTTTATATGTACATACACGACAAAGACTAAAAGGATCCAGAGTAGGCGTGAAGCACAATGTAGCAGACACAGAATAGATGAAATGTTTCAGGTTCACACTGTGGCAAAGATTAAAAGTGAATCGCCCTTTCAATACCCTGTTTTGTAAATTACTGCGCTTCTTCACCATGACCCCTCCATTATGGTTTGGCATTTCTAAATGTCAGTCTGAAGAGAGATGACAAAAGTATTCTGTTTCTTCAAAAAGCACACGTGCAGTACCTGTCATCCGTGATCAACAAGAGCAAGCAGCGAATGAAGAGGAAGTACGGTGTTCAGTACATTCTTGATACTATCCGGACATACTACAGGTAAACCTTTCATGACAATAACGTGGTGTCAGATTAACATAAAAAAATAATGACTGAATTCAAAACTGGTTGGAGAGGTTTCAGACAACAGAGATGTTTAGTTAACTTTTTTTGTTTATGCCATACCTTTGTCATAACAAGATAATTAACTTCTTTATCATAGTGTGGAGAAGGACGGCAGCTCTCTTTCTGATGAGAAGCAGACAATTCAGACGTCTCTGTTTGCCTTGCTGAAAGATTTTCTCAAGTCTCCTACACCGGAGGAGCTTCACAGTGTGCTCGCCTACATTCTGACTGTAGGAGAGGAGCAACAGGTAATACTCCTATGATTTACAGCTGTTTTTATTTGGGAGTTTATTACTGCTATCATCTAACCTTTCAGATTTGACTCCCAATCCCTAAATGAACTCTCGCTGATCATCCATGCTCCCTTTTTTTTTTTTTTATCTTCATGGTTTGGCCTGTACTTTAAAACTCCTCTTAATACAACTTTATCCTCCCTAAATCATATTTCTTGGTACTTTATCAACTACCTCCTTCACCTCTTTCCTCCTGCCTACATAATTCACTGCTCTCTGTCGATCAGGTGGTGAGAGCCTTGGATGTGCTGTACGAGCTCCTGAGGAGCAGCCCGCCACGTGAGCAGGTGCAGGCCGTGCTGCTGGAGTGGGGCGTGGAGCAGTTGTACTCCTTACTGCTCACTCCCAGCTTTGGGGATGAGGCCAGAGAGAGGGTGTTCAGGGTGAGAGCAACCGAGTAAAAACATTTCTTCACATATCCATCACTTAACAGGAATTTGACATATTGTTAAAGTGGAAAAAGAAAAAGTCTTACACAGTTTCTCTGTGGGGTTGCAGGTTTTATACAAAATCCTAAAGAGCGAGCGAGTCTCCGAGCGCAACAAGCAGCGCATCAAGCTGAAGGATGTCGGATATCTCGGCCTAGTTTGCTTTCTGGAAGAAATTCCCGTTACCATGACCACCGTGCGCTGTCTGTACGAGCAGGTCCTCGCTACAGGTAACACAAACACATATGGTGGAATCACCTGGTGTCAAAAATCAGAAATCCTTCCTGTGATTTACCGTATTTTCCGGACTATTGAGCGCACCTGTCTATAAGCCACTATTGAATTTATTCGAACAGTTTCATGTGGTCCACTCTGACTGGGTCTGATGTGACGAGGCTAAATGTATCGACGGCACGGAGCTTGCTAGTTTGTAAAAAGCTAACGAGCTTTGTGCCGCCGATACATGAGCCACACCGGTGTTTAAGCCACAGGGTTCAAAGCGTCGAAAAAAGTAGCGGCTTATAGTCCGGAAAATACGGTATCTAGTATCATTCAACTTCTGTAAGATAATAGCGTGTTTATGCAAGTTCCCATTACTTATAGCGGAAAGCCAATTAGCTAAATTAAATTTGCTGCCGCCCCACAGATGCCACTCCTAATTTCAGAGACCTCCTGGCTGTGGTCTGTCTGTCTCATCGAGCTGAACTCTCGGTGCGATTGGACGTCTGTCGCAAGGTCAGTCTGCTCACATAATTTACACTCTGCTAAAACTACTGTAGCCAACATTCAAGTGTAAAGTCATCCTAAGTAATTGTGTCTCTTTCTCTTGGTTCTCTCACCTCAGCTCTTCCATTTGATCCACTCCAATGAGGATTATGTGAAGCAACTCTCAAAGGAGCCCAGCTGGCAGGATGTTCTCACCAAACTCTATGTGAAAGAGTCCTATGAGTCCCACGCTGCCAGCATTGCAGACTCCAGCAACCATAGCTCCATTGAACCAAACTACCGGCCGCCACTGCGCAGAGATCAGTCTCTGGTCATAGAGGAAACACGCACGGACATCTTCCTGAACTACCGTACCTCACAGGACATCGAGGATGAGGAGGAAGAGGATGATGGTGGTCAGCGGGACATCTCTGAGGGGTTCTGTGATTTATCCCAGTCGCCTCCCAGTGGAGGTGGAGGCGCGCTGAAAAACTTCACAGGCTCCCTTCATTTTAAGTCGTTTGATTCAGCGGATCATGAGAGCCACTCGTCTTCTATCTCCAACGCGGTTGACATCGCGACGTCTCGCCTGGAAGAAGAGGGGAGGGACTACCAGCCTCTGTCCCCCTTTGGGTCACCCTTTGATATGGATGTGGGTGGGATGGGAGAGACTGGCGCACACACACCTGCAGGTAGTCTGACGAACACACCCTCTCCTCTAGAGCAGTGCAAAGCATTTCCACCACTTAGACCGAGAAAGAGCTCCAGTTTGTCCAACGTGCTGGACGACACCAGCTATGGGACAGACCCCCCGACTGGAGACACGATCTCCAACACGTCCAACCCACAGGTATGGCTGATCTCTTACCTCACAGACTTTACGAGCTGAAGCAGGACTTTGAAGCACGTGATAAAAGTGTGTTGTTTACGTCACAGCAGACCCCTGAGGAGGAGCTGTGCAACCTGCTCACCAACATCGTCTTCTCCGTGCTGTGGAACGGCAGTGGGGCGGACGGCACAGAGGACGTGGTGTGGCGAGGGAGAGGACAGGTCTTCTCTGTTCTCACCAAACTGGGCTCCTCCTGCCAACTGGTCCGTCCTCCAGATGACATCAAACGCAGGTCAGTTATTCCAGTGATAAAACAAATTAAACCACAGCGTCACGTGTCTAAATATCCAGAAATGTTATTGTGTTGCGTGGTATTCAAAGTCTGTTTGTTTCTTTGTCCAAGTCTGTTGGAGATGATGCTGGAGTCGTCTCTGTCAGACCTGAGGGACGCCCAGGGAGTGTCTCTGCCCTTCTGTCCCAGTCTGGTTCGGCTCCTCAGGCTGCTGCAGGACTTCTTATTTTCTGAGGGTACAGACAACTGCACACTGTGGAGTGAAAAGGTACATCAACTAACATTCATGGATAATAGACCCATTCAGTTTGAGCCTTTAATGAGTTCATTATTACTGAAAGCCTGTTTCCGTCTTCATAGAGCTTGGCTGACTGAAAAACACCAGAGACATAAGAAAATACGTCCAGCACCTCACTGTTATACCCCTGATAGAGTGGTGGGACATTACTTATAGGAGTGTAGTCAGTAACCCAGACCTGATGACATTTAAGCAAAATAGTATCATTTTTCATGTGTTTACTTCCTAAAATCTAAAAATGTATATGCTGCAACTCGCTGATCAAAAACAGTACGAGGCAACTCATTTCTAATATATATGCAAAATATATAAACAAATCAAAATGTATCAAACTTTCTTTACATCGTATAATTATTTTCTCCACTGTTCATGGCCTGTGCTATGCTCTCAGTGTGAACAATTGGAAAAGAAAGGAATATTAAAATACACCTTGCAAAATGTATTATTTAAATGCATGATGTGGTCTGAAATACACTTACTTTCCCTGAGAGTTAGATGAGAGGATAGATAGCTAGTTAACTTGGGGAGGAGGTGGGGGAACAGCTAGCTTGGCTTTGGTGTTTTCCTGGCAGCATCACTGGCTGATCCTAATCATGAATGTTGTCATACGAACTCAGAAACATATGTGTGAATTAGGGAGCTCTCCACATTGTGATAGTTGATACAACAAGCCTCTTTCCAGAGGTTATGCTACAGTGTTGTTTGTAGTCTTTCATCTAACCAACTCCGGGTAAAAAAAAATAAAATATTACTCTTGCCTTCACTAGGATTGTTAGATTTAACTATGACTAACAAATTCACACATTATCTTTATGTTAGGGACTGCACAAGGCAGGCTGTACGTTGCTTTCTACAAACACTGTACCCGGTTTAAATCAGTTAATTACAAATACTCAGTCTTAAGTGAAACACATTGCTTCAGCTTTTTTTTGTTTGTTTGGGTTTTTTTTTTGGGCCAAAGAGCTGTGTAGCAGATTTGTGAAGATACTGAGCCAATGGCACATATAGTGAAATACAGTTTACAACAGTGCAAGTGAGAGGTTTTGTTTAACTATATTTTCTCTTTCAGTCAGTATTATTTATTGATGTCAAACTTTAAAAAATATTAGTTTAGATATTTTATTCAAAAGTCATCATTTCTGTTGGGCCTATGAAATAATATTACAAAGCTATATTGTGATAATTTTGTTGGTTGCAGCAGTAGATGAATGTAGGAAGTATTTATTAAACATTAAACACAATGCAGGGGTGGTTGGGTGTAGGTGCGGGTGTGGGTAGTTTCAGCCACTATGTTCAGGTACTTCAGGTCAAGTTTTCCTTGCGTCAGTGGAGGGTGGAGAGTCACGGTTGGGTGTAAGCTGCATTTGAATCACTTCTTAAGTGCAGGTTAAGCTGCGTTTAATGTAATGGCTTTAGGTTTTCGTAGATGCTGTAAGGTGTGTAAACAGGTCTAGCTGTTTGATCGAGTCCTTTGTTGACAGCTGTTGTTGCATTGCAGATCTTCGAGGGGGTGGTGAACCTGCTGGACAGGTTACAGGCCTGGCATAGCACCCCTGGCAGCCCTGGAAATACAGAGCTGAAGGAAATGGCCCAGATCGGCCTGCGTATCATCACAGGGTACATGCAGCAGCAGCAGCACTCGCAGGTCAGCTGCACACACAACTTGTCCTCTTCACAAACACCAACCACCATATGTATCAAATATGTCATTCACGAGCTAAACACCAGCAAGGTTGAATGTTGTAGAAAATTATTTTTAAGGAGTTCACGGTACCTGTTCTTCTGGATAAATGGACTGGATACAGCAAGTTTTGAAATACCAGGCCTTCTATGGGTTTCTTTTCAAATACATTGCAGTCATTCCTGTTAGGGAGTGTTCTGTATGAAAGGGCAGCTCCTCTCTGAGTTATGACTGTTGCTGCTGTTGGTGCTGCTCTCGCTGCAGGACTGTGGGATCGAGAGGGAGCAGTCATAATGAACTGCTGACCATAAGGCTTTTCCTTCACATGCTGCTGGTTTTTCTCATCTCCAAAGTAGTGCAACTCCCCATAGAGCCATTTATTTTTTAAAAAACAAATGTCAGTGGTGCCTGCTGGGTCCTAGTTTTGAGATAAAATAACTTAATCACATCCTGACATTCCCTCCAAGACATTTATATACAGATGGAGTTACTGTGTTACTTTGCAAATTGAGGTTTTTCTACTTCTTTTACAATAGTGTTGATACTTTTACTCAAGTAATACAATAAATAAACCAGTCCTCCATCACTAATGAAATCTGTCTTGACAAACATCCTGCTTACTACTTGCCTTGTGTCCCTCTCAGGTGTGTGTGATGGCCCACGTGAAGCTTCACAGTCTCCTACAGACTGTACTCTGTCTGAGCTGGGAGGAGGTGTGCTTCCTGCTCGGGAAGCTTGGTTCCCCCTTGTGGCCGGGGGGTGTAATGGACGACGCCAACCACGGACACTCGGAGACTTTCTCTCAGCTCGTGCCCATTGTGCGTACACTGCTCGACCAACACGCCGACCCCATCACCCTCCAGAACCTCCTACCAAACCTGCCCATCACCAACGGCAGCACCACCTTTGCCCAGGACCTGAAGGCTTACAGCCACACACTGGAGTGGCAGGGGTTTTATCAGCAGCAGGTCAGTGTCTTAGTGTCTGACATTGTGCATTTAAAAATAGATTTCAATTGTCTTTTGTTTAGGGAGTCTACAGAGCCTCCTCTCCTGTCTTTGCTATGACTAAGCAGGTATAATCAAACGTCTAGTCTCAAACACTGCCGTCTCTGTTCTTTGTCAAATTTGTATACACTCAGGATTTTTTTTGCAACTTTGTTTCCTGGCCTGACACGGTACCTCCCAGTAAGTGTTGGAGAAATCTGATGCAAAGTTTAAAGAATGCTATCGCAAGTTTAGAAGATGAAAATACCAAGCCTAAACTCCCAAGTGTTTTCTGGCCGACCTGCGGCGTATTTTAGGCAGAGATCAGCTAAGGTTTGAACTTGTAGCAGAGATATTTTATGAACTGATGCCAAACAGACACACTCTGCTCCAGCTGAGAATAGATTCCTCATTGGTCTGTGTGACAGTGCATGCTCATAAATCTGTTTTGTTTAGATTACTTCTGTATACGGATCCCGCGATACATTAACCAGTATGGCATAACTTTGGCTGCCATGGCAGTTTTGAAACTTGGCCCTGCAGTTTTCTCAGACACTGAGAGGAGAGGACTGTCTGATACTCTCTGAGCCTGTTTGTGTGCAGTTTATTTAAAGAACTTGAATGTTTGTTTGATTGTATAGAAGTCAGCATATTTTTACTCAACTTGGTGTATTTAGAAGTGATAAGACAGTGAAAAACAGCTGCTAAAAGTTCATCTGTATCTTTTTCATTTCAATAAATAAAAGAAAGTTGTCAGTGGAAAACTAGTGGAGGCAATAGCTTCAGTGTGAAGATATTGCCGCCTCTGAAGGTTTTGTGCCAGGAAAACCAGCAATCAAAAGTTACCGTTACACAGTAAAGAAATTAAGAACTGCCAAAGGCCACTCAAACCTGCGTCCACTTTATAAATCATACTGAAAAAATTGTATACTTAAAAAAAAAAAAAAGAATAATAAAATTACTTAGTGAATTTGTTGACAACACCAACACCAACATGATGAGTTATCAGTTGCATGTTTATAGCTGTGCTCCTTCTTGAAATGTGCCTGTAGGTTCAGCCCACCATGGAGCAGTATGCACTGGACACTTTTGGGAGGAGCCATGACATCATGTCCAATTTCTGGAACTCCTGCTTCGATGACCTGATGAGCACAGCCTTCAAACGGGACAAAGACAGATCTGACAGCAAATCAAAGTTTCAGGTCTTGAAATCTTTCAGGCGTCACAGTACAAACTGTGCTTCAAAGGACCTTACCAAGGAATGCAGGTTTAACCTTGAAGATTACTGATTAGATATTTTTGGCTGTACAAACAGGAGGTGATCGTGGACCCCTACTTGAAGCGAGTCAGGAGTGAGAACAACAGGTACCTGATTTGGCAGAAGCAGAACTCCGGCCAGCAGGTGGTGGTGTTGCAGCACTGGAGAGCTCTCCGCAGGCTTTTGACCAGTGAGAGAGGAGCATGGGCCAACAGGTATGACAACCTTTAACTTTCAAATAGTAAACCTCTCTCCCCTTTTGCCGCTCATTAGATCTGCTAAATGAAAATTTTATTCCTTTGCCTTACATGTGATACCAGGGTTCAGCCGGAGGTCAAATGGAAACTGTCTAATGCAGAGACCTACTCAAAAATGCGTCTCAAACTTGTGCCCAACTATAACTATGATCCCCACAGTGAGGCCAGCGCCCTCAGGGACAACATGGGTATGTCACCGGGTATTAATGTATCAAGTTAGTTTTTGTTTTCCTCAAAACAAAATGATGTGCTGAAGATGTGATTTTTTTATTTTTTATTTTTTTTGTGATCATCAGGAGCTGAAAGCCCCCGTAGTTCTGAACCCCTCCCATTGGCTGTTGCTAAGGAAGCAAAAGTAAGCGACATGGAGGATGATCAGCTTGGAGAAGAGGACCTTGTCTTCTTGGATAACAAGTGAGTCTCAAATCTTTCATAGGGCTTGTGTCTGCTTCTCCATTCACCATAAATGTACACAACACAAACCTCTGCTAAGGGTTAAAACAACTGTACACCATGAACACTATCTTGTTAAAACCCAATATAACAAATAGAGACTCTAGATGTTTTTGCACAGAATCCTTTTTCCTTGGGTAATAGCCTACCTGTCAACAATCCAACATCGAGATCTGTTTGGTAGTTTTTCTGTAATGTTACTAACAGATGGACAGACACCCACATTTCAACTAATCAGCCTTTAAAATATTTGAAAAGTCCTTGAGCATTATGTTCAGTGGCTGTGAATACTTATGTCTGAAAATATACAGTGTTGAAAATGTGTTTGACTTTATTTCGGTGCTCTCAGGGCGGAGGGAGAGGACGAAAGCCAGAAAGAAAAACTGGTTCTGTCTGAAGACTGCGAGCTCATCACCATCGTGGCGGTTGTTCCGGGTCGTCTGGAGGTCACCACACATCACCTGTACTTCTATGATGGCAGCAGTGAGAAAGAGGAGACAGAGGAGGGTAAGAAATATCACCTCACTGTGTTTTATCATTCTTCAAAGGGTTCGAACTGAGGTGAATAATAAATGTGCCTCCAGGAATCGGGTTTGATTTCAAGAGACCTCTGTCTCAGCTCCGAGAAGTCCATTTGAGGCGCTACAACCTGCGACGGTCTGCACTGGAGCTTTTCTTCATTGACCAGGCTCACTACTTCATCAACTTCAGAAAGAAGGTCACGCCCATTTAAAATTTAATGTCTTATTTAATTACAATGAATCAATTTCTTTCTTTGGTGTGAAACAAAAGCTTTGAAATGATCTAAATTATTCTCTTTCTTTCTCAGGTACGAAACAAAGTGTATTCCAGGATCCTGGGACTACGACCTCCAAACCTGTTTTACTTTGGCTCCCGCTCCCCCCAAGAGCTGCTGAAAGCATCCGGGCTTACACAGGTGTTTATGCACATCCATTATCTATATCAGAGTTATCCTGACCTATATGATGTTCATCTTTGTCACCAATGTCATGTTAATGTTTACAGAAATGGGTCTACAGAGAAATCTCCAATTTTGAGTATCTGATGCAGCTGAACACCATTGCTGGCCGCACTTACAACGATCTGTCGCAGTATCCTGTGGTGAGCATGCTGCATTTGTCCTGATGCTGTTACAGATATTACACTTACAGTAAGACAAAGCATCATGCCGCTGTTTTTATTTTGTTTCTCATCAGTTCCCCTGGGTCCTGTGTGACTACACCTCTCCTATTCTGGATCTGGAGGACCCCTCAGTTTTCAGAGACTTGTCCAAACCCATAGGTGTGGTCAACCCACGTCATGCACAGAATGTCAGGGAAAAGTAAGTGGTTATATTGCTCCGTAAATATGTATTTTGCAGGAGAGTTTAGCAGGTTGTTGTCAATGCCGCAAGCACTTGATTGCACCACCCAGGCTGGTGTTTCAAAGCAGTCTCTGTTTTAGCACCATAGACTGTATGTAGAAATGGATGAAGCAAGTGTGACGCCACTAAGTGGTTTGGGGACACGTTTTGAAGCAAAGAGATCATCATTTGAATGTCACCATGTTGGTTGTTTGGAGCCACAAGTGACCATATTTGGATATGATGGAAAGAATGAGGAGGCGGGTCTAACCCTTGAACCTGAGATCACTGCCCAATGTGTATGTGAGTGGACTTCAGCGCTGCTCTCATTGGAGACCAGGCTTGTCGATCCAAAATCTAATTCTACTGAATCATGACTTTTTTTTCAGATGGACCACCAGATCACTGATAACATGAATTTAGAGAACTTTAAGTAATGATACCAGAATGAATTGTGAATAAAAATTATTGACAGAGCATTTAATGATTGAAAATAATTTTTCAGTTGAATTGCAGTCAATTGGAGGCAGAGTTTTTTGCAGCCATCCTCCAGTGGCCGTCAGATGTATTGCATTTTTTTGCACTTCCACATTGGCCTCATTTTTTTAGCCCCACCTCCTTCGTCCATTTCTCTATGCAGTCTATTGTTACCACTGACAATAAAAAACCAAGGCAACAAAATGCCATGAACTGCTATTATGAAGAGTTGGTTGATTAGTGATTGTTGTGCCATTGTAAAGCTGAACAAAAAGTCAAAGAATAGTTTTTAATTAATTTTCTGTCTGTCACCAACCAGGTATGAGAGCTTTGAGGACCCATCAGGCACCATTGACAAATTCCACTATGGCACACACTACTCTAATGCAGCAGGAGTCATGCACTACATGATCCGCATGGAGCCTTTCACCACCCTGCATATCCAGCTGCAGAGTGGCAGGTGGGAGCATTGATTCCTTCATTAGATGTTATGGTTTCCTGACTTTCTGTGATCTCATACTGTTACATGTTGCCACTGTGTAGGTTTGACTGTGCAGACAGACAGTTCCACTCAGTGGCAGCAGCCTGGCAGGCTCGCATGGAGAGTCCGGCTGACGTCAAAGAGCTCATCCCAGAGTTTTTCTACTTCCCAGAATTCCTGCAGAACATCAATGGTGAGGAGTACTACACATGTGGGCAGATTATTCTCATGTGTTGTTGTGTGTTATGAGATGTGAAGTAGAAGTTATTTAATTTAATTATCACTAATGTATCACTGTTGCATGGTCGTTGCAGGATTTGATCTGGGCCAGTTACAAATTTCTCAGGACCCAGTGACAGATGTTGTGTTGCCTCGCTGGGCCACATCAAGGGAAGACTTCATCAGACAACACAGGAAAGCCCTGGTGAGTCCACACAAACATTTAGTCGTAAAACTTAGTCATGCGTTTGTTTTCTTTTTAACATACTGTATAAAGACTCAAGATGGAAACGACTTGTATCCTGAACTCTAGGAATGTGAGCATGTGTCCAGTCACCTCCACGAGTGGATTGATCTGATCTTTGGTTACAAGCAGCGAGGCGAAGAGGCAGTGAATGCTCTCAATGTGTTCTACTACTGCACGTACGAGGGTAAGGCTTCAATGAACAACTTCTATTTGGAAAGAAAAGACAGAAAAACTGCAAACTGTTTTCTGACTTGTCTTCAGCTGCGTGTTCGACAACAGCTTCCAGGATGAGAGCAGTGAGAGTTATTCTGTTGAATAACTCTTGCTGTTGTTTGACCTCCCTGCAGGTGCAGTAGATTTGGATGCAATTGCAAATGAAAATGAGCGTAAAGCCTTGGAGGGCATCATCAGCAACTTTGGACAGACACCATGTCAACTCCTGAAGGTATGCTTATATTAACCCTGTAATGCCTGCACCATCAAATAATTGCCAGAAAATTCTAAATTTTTAAAAATCCAAGTGTTTATTGAATCTTCTGACAAAAAAATGAATAAAGCCAAGAATAAAAATAAATGCATATAGAAATATATAGATAGATATAGATTGCGAGAGAGGGAGGGATATATTTTTTAATTTAATTACATTTTTATACATTTTTAGATTTTGAATTTTTTTCATTAACTTAAAAATATCACACTGTTGATGTAGATGCCTCAAAAACCCATGTATCAAATATGATACATTATTGTGTGACTCCCTAATTAAACAACTGTAGTTTCATTATGCACAATTTATGTTACAATTTATGTTACAAGTGAAGTTCTCCATTGTGAGATTAATAAAGTCTCTCTTATCTTATCTTACAACCAGGAGCCTCATCCTACTCGCATGTCAGCTGAGAATGCATCAAGGCGGCAGGCCCGCCTGGACACTGTGCCCCAGAATATCTTTGAACACATCAAACAACTCCGGCCTTTCCAGGAGGTGAGACCCAAATGTCCTAATAGTCGCTCATTTCATTCATATTAACAAATAATTCACAATGTGTGTAGATGTATTTACATGTGTGTGTTTGTGTGCACCTCAGATGGTGAGTGATGGATTTCCTCTAGTCCAAGCAATTGTACCAAAAAACCAGAATCGCTCCTTCCTCATCCCGGGCTCTGATATACTGGTAAGGGCCACTTTTAAAACCTAATAGAGTCAAAAAAGCAGTAAGAGTTTTATATTAAATAGCTGAGGTTTGTCATTTTTTACGTCATGGTCCTTTTTCTCTACAGGTGACTGTGAGTTCAAACGGTTTGATAGGGACACACAGCTGGCTGCCGTACGACAAAAACATCGCCAACTACTTCACCTTCAGTAAAGATCCCACAATGACTAATCCCAAGTGAGTGTCTTCACAACTGATGCAACTGTTTGAGCTCCATATATTACGGAGGGGAGTATTTGGTGCTATCTGTGAGGTTTTGTGTTCTACTAAGTACAGAACCACTCACTGCTGTCATATTTTCAACAGCATTTCAAAAGATACATAAAATTGTTGGACAGAAGCAAAACCTCTGTCCCGCCCTCCTTGCCTGTGAAGCTTCAAAGCCTCCTTAATGAATTGAAATTGGGTTTAATGGAACCTATTTTTAGCTGATCTTGAACGTGGATCACATAAGCAGAGAATAAATCAGGATAAGAACCATTTGAACGCTGGGTTTCATGCAGGTTGTAATTTGCAGATGTCATGACAGTTTAATTGCTGATTATAAATCTCATCCGGATTTAGGCCACAGATCACTCTCACTGTTTATTTCAAACCTGCTTTGATCTCTTCCAATCCTGCTGTGCGGCGCAGAACTCAGCGTTTCCTGAGCGGACCTTTTTCTCCTGGCGTGGATATCAGCGCTCAGGTGCTGGTGGTGTCCAACGATGGTCGACTGCTGTTCAGCGGAGGACACTGGGACTGCAGTCTCCGTGTCACCCAGCTGGGGAAAGGCAAGCTGGTGGGCAGGATCTGCCGGCACATTGGTGAGCTCGTATTTTCAGTCGTCAGTTGATGTTTGTGCTTCGGTCTGTGCTGTGTTTTTATTTGTGTTTGTTGTGTGCTCCACGAAGACGTTGTTACTTGCTTGGCTCTGGATCTCTGTGGCATCTACCTCATCTCTGGATCAAGGGACACATCCTGTATAGTGTGGCAGGTTCTACAGCAGGTAAGCATCTCTGTCATCACTTAACTTCATTTTCACAACTGTACACATCTGTAACAAACTGTAATAAACTCACAATGCACTCGCTCTTGCTCTTTTTTTTTGTTTGTTTTTTTTGTCCAGGGTGGTTTCTCCAGTGGCCTGTCTCCTCGGCCGGTGCAAGTTCTCTGTGGACATGACCAGGAGGTCACCTGTGTGGCCATCAGCACTGAACTGGACATGGCCATCTCAGGATCAAAGGTCAGATAGGTTGCATACTTATAAGCTGAATACAAAATCCCGAGTTTGATTACTTTTGCATTAACCAATCTGAATATTATGGGTACACTAAGACCAAGTATCAAAGTAATAGAAGTACTGCAACACAGTTCAAGAGTCTTGTTTTTTTATCTCCAGAGTTCATAATGCTTTAGTGAGGCATGTTTGTGCAGGTGTGGAAATGTCTGTTCAACTTAATTATCAACAATATACTTAAAAATACTATTTGGATATTTTCCAAGCATTCTGTGATGTTGTTCATTAGAAGAGTGAATGTAATCTGTGCCTGCTGCAGGAAACAGATGTTTATTAGGTGTAAAAAGACAGATGTTGCCATTGTATAGTCAGTGGTTGTTAATCCTTGGAAAGCCAGAGGAAGACAGCAAGTCTTTGTAAGCACCTTTTGTCAGATGCTCATGTCAACTATTTTTATGCTCGTAAATAGTATAAAAATCAGAGAAGGTGCACAGAAAATTTAAGCCATCAGCTGTTATTGAAGTGGCTTTAATTCGATTTTTAGGTTTTTTTTCAGTTGCTTTGTTGCCAATAAGTTTCCAGAACTCTGTGTAGCTTTGGATTAAGAATTCAGATTTACAGTGAGAAACACAATAAAGTCTCGTTCTCTCAGACAGTTAACAACGTGTGCGTGCACTTGCATCTTTGTTGACTGTGTTCACTCTTCATCAGGATGGAACTGTGATAATGCACACGGTCGGACGAGGCCAGTTCCTGCGAACGCTGCGGCCTCCTGGTGGTAGCTGTGTGCCGGCCCAGATCTCTGAGCTTCAGGTGGGCATGGAGGGCCACATTGTGGTTCAGACGTCTCTGGAGGAACGTTCTCAAAGGAAGGTACATGACTGCGTACACTACACTGCATACAGAAACACAGGTGATTTTCTCAACCAGCTTATGCCAACATTGAGATTCTGTGTATTTCTACAGGGCAAATACTCCATTTATGTTTACTCTGTAAACGGCTGTCTGCTGTCCTCCTTCACCATGGAGGACCAAGTGACTGCGCTCCACCTGGTGTCTGAATACATCATCCTGGGGACCCTGCAGGGCAGCCTCCATGTTCGAGATTTGTACAGGTAAATAAATGAAGACACAGTTCATCACAGTTTGAAGTTGTTTTAATAATGTGAATTTGCAGCTTATAAAACTTGGACTCTAAATGTTCTGATCTAACTCTCTCTTGTTTGGCAGCCTGAATGCTTTGGTAACACCCCTGGCCTTGAGGGTTCCTGTGAGGAGTGTGTCTGTCACCAAAGAGTGCAGCCACATCCTAGTGGGACTAGAGGACGGGAAGTTAATTGTGGTGGGGGCAGGGAAACCAGAAGAGGTGAGAAACTGGACTTCAAGTGATTGTGAGATGCGGGGAGCGGGGGTGGTGCATGTTTGTACGTGTGAGCGTAAGGAGCGGGGTAATCATATGCTAAGTATTTGTTGAGAACCAGCTTTTTCAGATGATAATTGAGCGTCTTCGGCCTATCTCTGTTTCAGCCCTGAAGTGGAGATTAACATGTTTTCCCTCCTCTTCTCAGGTTCGCTCAGGACATTTCTCCCATCGCCTGTGGGGCCTCACACGCCGCATCTCTCAGGTGTCATCAGGTGAAACGGAGTACAATCCCACCGACACTGCTGGCAAGTGAGATGAGTGATGGTGGAGGAGCTCTGAGGACTCTGCAGATAGGTGCTCCACCAAAGCACCTATCAAAACAAAGCCTTCTTTTCTTTACAAGCTGGGAAACTATACTACCCAGCCACTGATCTCTCTGCGAGAGCAACTATACACTGAGCACTTTTTTATTCTTGAATGGTTTTATATTTTATTGCGTATTTCATTGACAGATGTACTGTTTTAAATCAGCATCATTCCAAAGAGTGGCCTTGTTTTGTGTGTGGAGGTGTTTGAGGTCGTGAACTGCTGTTGGACTGTATGTACTGTGAGTCATATTTCAGGGGAGTGACTCACTCTGATGCACATTCAGCCTCAGACACAGAAAACGGTAACGCTGTGAACTCCTCGGGCTCCGTGCTATTGGCTCTTTTATTGTGAGAGGCACAGCTGTGATCGCTGTACTGTTGAATGTCCCAAAGCCATTGTTTGGCAATGGCATCTTCTTAATACTCCTGGAAACTTGAAAAACTACAGTAGACATTGCTCGAGGTTTCCATATTGCAATACTGGCATGTACCACAAGAGGGTTAGCTCTGTAAAGACAAACATGGGGTAACGGAGACTAATGAACCTTTGCTGTGTTATGATTTTTAGCAGTTGACAGATGGTTAATCGTGCACCAGAAATGCACCACAATACCACAGTTTCTAATTCTGCATTCCTTTAGGCTCTAAGCAATGTAAAACTGTTACAATTAAAGCAATCACTGCTTTAATGGTCAAGTATGTGAAATATATTCACTGTTTTATCATGATTGTGGACCTTAGATGCAATGAACCTCAACAGGAGAGCATTCATTTGCCTTACACACAATAGAGTAAAGATCTTTATAAATGCTTCTGTAATAGTTTTATTACACCTTTCACCACCAGACTAACCCCGTCTTATTTGATATTAAAAGTGCCTTTTATTTCTTCTTACGCCTTGTATAAACACTGAATTTAATTTCTATGTACGATCACTGTATGTCCAGATTTCTGTCCGATTTGAACACACCTTACTACTCGACTGTGACTCAGACGTGGATAAAATGTTGTTGATGAACTCAGTAAACTATTGGCTGAAAGAACATACTTGCCTGTACTGGTGTTGTACTGTTTGTGAAGCGCTGAGCACATCTGAAGACACGATGACTGTGAAACACGTGAGTAGAACGTCTGTGAGTGAGCTTCAGAGGAATTCACTTCCTGCCAGCATTTTTTATTTTTTTTAAACCGCGGTTGGAACAAAGCAGTCGTTACACACTGTCATGTTGGGGGGAGAGACAAAGGGAACCATTTGAGTGAATGTAATACACCTAACATGTCGCACACACACAAATTACCTGATCATTGTCAGTGATGCTCAGAATAAATGTAAACAAAAGCAATCTATATTTGAAATGATGTTTACTTACTATCCGCTTTCCGCTCTGGAAAAACATGAACACAAGGCATCAATCACATTTTATACAACTGTAAAATGAGTGTGTACACCACTATCAAATTATACAACACTGTTCTGTTTTGCTCCAGCAGTCGTGAATGTAATATTTCACTTATAGGCAGTAATGCTCAGAGGCTTTGGTGGAATCCATCAAAGTCAGGATTGTGTCTTTACAGTCATGACGGTCACAGTCGACTTAAGTCATGCTGTACATAATGGATTTGATATGACTTGTTCAAAGTAATGCAACACAACACCACGTGAAATCCAGCACTGCCTTGAATTTGATCCATTTCTCTGAAGATGTTAATCGTATAGTTGACATTTTCAAAATCATGCAGCTTGTTCTTCTTGTAACTTAAAGATGACACTTGTGACAGTGTGTTTTCTCTCTCCCCCTCCCATCTGTTTGTATCTGAAGCTGCGTTGCTCTTTGTTGAGATCGCCCTATATGGCCAGTGGTTGTGACTGCACACTTATATTCAGGAATCCCTTTTTCTGCTAACCCATCTCCTGAGAGGATGATCACCCCATTACTGAAAAATGAGCTCTGGTTTTTGTGTGTGAACCACAGCAGGAAGGAAACTGATCTGCTGCCACAATGTAGATCATCCAGCTCCTCTACTGTAATCCCAGCCCTTGCATGCGTCTGTGATGTTAACCCTACTGGAGTTGAAAAGGTCACAGCGAGCAACGGCACATTTACTTGAAGAAGAGACTTTGATCTCCTGGTGGGCCGAACATCCTGTCAGCCTCCCCGTAAACACCTCTGTGGGGTACAATTCAGCGGGGTGGGGAGGGGTGAGGCGGATGGTAAAACTGACCCGTAGACCTCCAGTCAAATACAAACCACAGAATAGTGAAAAAGGGAAGTGGAGTAGGAGGGTGAAGAGGGATGCAGTCACTCTGATGTGGTCCCGCTGACAATGGAGGGAGGGGTTAACACCTCACTCTCGGTTATTGGCAGTATCTCTCGCTGACCCCTCCAGACCCGAGGGGAGGCTGAGGGGATGGATGTCGTGAAATGCTGCAATCTTGGTGTTGTTCAAGTTGTTCCTGCCAAGAACCACAACAACCCTCAAACAGGCCTCAACCAAACGACCACAGACCCCTCACCCCGCCTCCTCTTCTGCACTTCTGGTCCATTTCTCCTTAGCCTGTGGACGACAAGATCATGTTTTTTTTTTTTTTTTTATAGCTGCCTTATCGTTCCCACCCATGCATGACCACAGAGGAACTCAGCCAACTGATAAAGAGTCTGAGCCCCTGCAGCAAGATTGTGCAGACAAGTAAAGAATAAAGAAGAGATGGGAATTGTTTATTTGACTGATTTCTGGTTAACGTGTGTTTATTTTGTCAATTATTTGATGTTTGCTTCAATGCTCTGGAAAAATCTTTATCTCGCCAAGAAACTTTGGTACTATTTTGGAGTACTTTTATTTTTTCTCAAACAAAAAAGCTGGATCTTGCTACAGCTTGTTTCCATTTAAAAATAACTTTCTAGATTTCCCTATTTTTATGTTCATTATGCCAGATACTTTTTTTATTGTAAATGTTTTTATGATTTTTAAAAAGTCTTGAAATAAGGTGTTTTGTACTGGAAAAATGTTTAAAAATGGGAGTTTCAAGACCCAACAATAGACAAAAAAGTTACTTTCTGTTAAGGAGGTTTTACAGATTAATGGAGAAAACCTTAAACAATAAAGACTTACAACTACATAAAGCAAAAGACAATAAGATTCATTACTGTACAACAAGATTAAAATAGAGGTTGTGATTCCTACATAATCGAAACGAGGAAGACTGTGTGTCTGTTGCTATGAATGAAAGAAAAGGAGATCTGTGTCGGTTTTATCAGAGGAGGAACATCCTCTCTGTCCCCTCTTATCCCTCAGCCGGCTTTGAAGTGCAAGTAGCATTGTGTCTGAGAGATCTCTCCATTTGTTTTCCTCTGAAGTCTCCAGGCCCCCCTGCGATGCATTCACTAGAATTTACAAGGTGTGTAATTTACCCAGCGTTGGTTTTCTAATCTTTTGAATTGCTGAGATCAAACATGTGCTTCTTGTTAAGGGCACTTTGTTTGATTCAGATTCTCTCCTTTGTTTCTGATAACAACTGATCACAGATCCACCTCAGTATCACTGTGGGGCTGTAAAATAATGTGATGTGTGCCACAAACCTCTATTTAATCACAATTTTACTCCCAGGATTCACAAGGGACTTTTTACTTTGTTAAAGGTTTTGGGGAATATTCACTTGGTTTGAAAAGCACATTTTGTCATTGAGATAGTTTCTACAAAATTACATAAATAACAAAATAACATTTAAAGTTCTTTCTTATACATGTAACAGTGCAGCATATTTAACAGGATTATCATATGTTTTGCATGTAAAGGCCTATTTTATTGATTAACAGCTGACAAAAATTCATTTATCTAGGCCTTTTTTTTTTCAATACTGAAAACTTGACGCCTATATATTACTGCTTAACAACATTTTTTATTATCCTGTATCCAGTTAATGTTATAAAACATACATTCAAATTACCTATATTAGTTGTTTCCAGCAGGTAGATGGTGGATTTTGACTGGATCACCACATACTCTGACAATAACAGACTCGATTAGACGCTTCTTTGTCTTCCATTACATTACAGTGCCAACAGCGCGTCGCAGGGATGCAGCCAATCACGAGACCCCGTTGAAAGCTGAGTAGATGGGAGGAGAAAAGGCCCAGGAGAGCTCGCAGGAGCTTTTTTCCCTGACTCATCTGTTGCAAAGCTGCAGGAGAGGTGGCACCCCGGGCATCCTGCGAGCTGCAACAGAAGCAACTTTGTTTTAACTTCAACAAGTATCACCAAGGAATGCACTTAAACAGACAAATGCGTCCAACCGGGAGAATCGACGGATTGTTTTAAAGCCGCTGCTCCCTCATGCGTAAAAACCATCTGATTCCTGGAGTATGACCGAACTGTCCTGTCGGTGGACCCAGCTCGTTTTTTGAGAAGTTTTGTGGTTTTTTTTTGTGAGAAAACTGGAGGTTTTGGTAGTTTTTCCTGCCACTGCTGGAGCCTGCAGACTGAAAAGACTCCTGTTCTGGATCTGAGACGCACCACTGTGTCTGCTCGAGTTTGGGGATTTTGGAGACTGGAGACATGAGACCGTTTCTCGTATGCGCGATTCTGCTGTTAAAAGTAAGCAACAGTTATTTACTGGCACATCCTGTATCTTCACACTCAAAAAACTCTATCCTTTCTTTTTCCTATTTCACACTCTGTTCATCATAATAGTAGCCTTTGTGGACTTCAGCCACTCAGCTCAGTTTTACACCATTGTTCCCAAAGGAAATCTGTTTCACACCACAGTGCCACACTTTATTAAGTCACACGGCCCCTGTTGGTGAATATGTTTGTTGTCATTCTGTACTTGGCGCTTAACAGTGGAAAGAGTGAGAGGAGCCATCTGATTAAATCCCATCCGGTCCTTTTCTTTTTCCTCTAAAGACTCTCCTGGCTAAACAGAAGTGAGATCAAACTCTTCCTTATTTTGCCATCTTGTTTCCCAGAACCACATCTTGGATTGTGGCCTACCTACCCAGGCTGTTACGGACCTCCATGGTCACAGTTAATGTGTGGAGATTGTTTTCTTTCATGTACCGCCACAGCACAAACTGAGAAGTCAAGTTCATTTTTCCACTCACATGACACATTTTCAGCCCATCACCATGTGCAGCAGCGAGGATGAACCACACAACTCAGAGCATCAGACACAAATATAACACAGGAGCACACAATTTAGTGAGATTATGCACCCACACTGTAATAAATGATGTATTTTATCCACAAATGATAGTTTCCATGGTGTTGATAGCTTATTATTAAGCCACGATCAGGGTGAAAAGAAAGCCCCTGCCTCCACAGTTGCAGACAATAATTTGACACTCATCTATCTCAGAAAGCCCATGGGGCTTGTAGTCCTGTCTAGACATGCTCTTCAGTCAAAGCACTGTTGTTAGATTAAAGTGTTAAAATAACACTTCAGCTCTTAAAAAGTGCACCTCTTTCTGAATGTGAGGCTATAACAACAGTATTTCTATTTGAAATTTAAGATGCTGTTTCAGTGGTCCTGCCAAATGATGCTTTACTCTCTTTTAACTCATATCAAGAGGCTGCTTGTATGTGAGCATACTCCTCCTGATTTACCACTGTTAACTGTATAAGCTTTGTTTCCAGGGCCTATAGTGAGCTGTACATGTTGCCACATTTGTTGCTTACGGCAGTTCCTGGTAAAGAGTTGGCCTTGCCAGCAGTATTGCTGGGGTCTGGATATCCGGAGCAAAGCAATTATCATAATTTTCTCCCAGTTTGTGGTGTTTATGTGAGTGCGTGTGGGGGGAATAGTTTAGTTTGTTACCACAGTCATCTGAATTTCCATAGAGTAGGCAGACTTAAGGATCATTAAAAAATGTAATCACTTTGTAGCACTTTGGTAAGATTTGAAAAAAGGAGTAGATTCACAGCAGTATCTCTGTGTGCTGTCTTGTTTGATTTAGGATCATAGTTCTCACTCAGTAAACTTTTAGCTGGAAAAAGAGAAACCCATGTCCTTTAATTTGTCCCTCATGCTGCCTATATACCACTGACAGTAATCAGTGCACACGGGATGTGCAGCTTAGTTTCTCCCAGGCCAGGCTGTCTCTGCTGAAAGACCTCTGTCTGTTGCCGCCACAGTCAGATTGTGAAGGCTCATGGGTCAGCGTCTTCACAGGGGGAGAGCATCCTTTTGTGTGTTTATTTTCACGCAGATTAGATTAACTATGGAAACTCAAGCCCAGACACTTCAAAAGTGTTCCCACTTCAGAAGGACACTGAAAATGTTTCAGTCACAGATATGGCTAAGATGAAGTGTGTATGTGTGTGTGTGTGTGTGTGTGTGTGTGTGATCCGCGATGACTGAGTGACTCCGGCAGCCGTGGAGTTAAGAGCCCCATTGAAAGCAGTGCTCCTCGGTGGTCCGTCTGTTCTCACTGGGGAATCCCTTTAGATTGCAGCTTCTTGCTTTAATGGAAAAAGCAACTGCAGTTCCCCTCAGACTTTATAACCCCCAATGCAGAAGATAAGACTCAACGCTTTGAGGCTCATGCTAAGAAAATTAAACTCTGCATGAAGTTGTTTCACAATGATCCACAGTAATTAGTATTTTCAATGGAACTGAATTAAATACATTTTTTTCTGGTAATGTGTGTTGATCTGTTTGCCGCTGAAGTAAAACTAGCTAGCTGATAGTTTGATCTCTCTTCAAAAAAAACAAAACATTCAGAATCAGCTGTGCAGTTTCTTCCTGTGATTTTATTCTACTTTAAGAGACACATACTAACACATGAAGGTCTTCAGCTGTGTACCTTAAAGCTGTGATCTGTCAGATACATGATCCATAAGCATGTTATGACGTAGGTTTCAAATTATACAATGTAAACTATCTGTTTATTGCAGTATTAAGTGTAATCAGCATCCATTCTCCTGAGATATTTTCTAATACCAATAAATTCAAATGGTATCCTCATACAGTACTTTTTTTTTTATAGTGTGTAGTGGATATTTACCACTGAGAGATTACTCATCTGGACATTGTTCAAAACTTTCAAAGCTCTTGCCATTCAGTTGAGTTGCCCCTGAGGCCAAACTCACAGAGCTACACCAGCCCAGACTCAGACTTTAAAATGACAGAAATCCAAGCTGGGTAAAAAAATTAAACGGTCGCCAAGTATTTATCAAAGCACAGATTAGGAGGAGAGCATCATCTATCACATGGAGACGACCAGAGTTACTGGGATGACATTGTGCTACAAGTTATTGTGGTTCAGACTCGGTCACGGTCTGTCAACTCCAAATATCCGACTGACTCCTGCCTGCTGGATCCTACCACCCCACCACCCTAATACCTCTGATCTGGGCTCTGTGGCCGGCGTTCAGATATCATCAGGCTCCTCTGTAAGCAGCGCAGTCCAACTGGCTGTTGTTTTTGGACCGCGGCGAGCCCCGTTTCAAAGCCGTTTCTCCTGTAGTATCAGCATGGAACATTTTAGTGTTTTGCGACTGGGGGCATGGCACAGTGTGTGTAGCCTGTGTGTAGTCTGTGTGTGTGTGTGTGTGTGAGATGGGCTTTTGTTGGAGGCTCTACAGGTTCACACATGTTCCCTGTGTTTCTTGGCAGACTTCAGAGACAAAGAGAGACATCATTGGGCTGTTTAGCTGTTACTTTTCCCCTTTGCAGGAGGTTAGTTGTTAGACATCTGTTTGCTCTTGTCAGCCCCCGGGCGGAGCGGGCCAATCTCCCCTTAAATGTGTGCATGTTTAAGATGCCGCCGCACAGAGCCTGGAGAAGGGGTGTTAGTGAAATACTGACCTTCGTAGACACACCTGCGGGGCTTGGTGACTTCAAAGACCTCCTCGTCACCCAAACGGACACCCTCATGCTGGGCAGCTTTGGTTAACTGACACCCTCGCCTGGGGCTGGAACCGTCTCCTTTATATACCCCCCTCCCCCCCAAACACTGTATTCATAGACATTACACATTGTCATTCAAACAGATTTTTAAAATGAATGGAGGGGGAAGCTTTTTTTTTCCTTCTTCCTTCCTCCTTTTCTGATTGTTTTCTTTCACCCCTGTGTGTTTTATTCTTTCCATTGATCTAAAGCCATCTGATTAAAGCCAGCCACTCCTGTCAGGCACTAGCTCTGCTGCACAAGCTGGTAGGAATGTCTGATCTATTCCTCATGTCATAACTCAAGCTGGGCCCTCCATTACTCACTTGCAGATAAGGACCCAGAGCACTTTAAGAGTGAAAACCGAGGCAGATAGAAAGATAAAAAAAAAAAAAAAAACTCCCCCTACTTTCCTGCTTTCTTTAATTGCACAGGGGTGGGATGTGTGTGATTTCCTTGCCATAAGTGGTAAAAGACAGACAACTCTCCAGACAAAGAAAGGCCTCCCTCCCCTCTCATGTTGTCTTGTTTGGTAGCTACTGCCTTAAAAGTTAATAAATATGAATCATGTCACTGTCAGGGGAAAATGAAGGCCTGAAACACAGCATGGTATTTATTTAGTTCTTTCCTGAAAAGCACAGCGGTGGTATTTTCTCTAACTATGTCATGTGTTTACTGTAGGTTACTCTTGGAAATGCCTGTGCCAGTGGTCAGTTCACTGAATCGGGGCAGTGTTGCAGTCTGTGTCCCGCCGGCTTTGGAGTGGAGGTGAAGTGTGGGAAAGAGGATACCAAATGTGCACCATGCCCACAGGGTAAGCTCTTATTGTCTAATGTTACTACTCCAGTGTGCTTTTATATGGCAGTGCGTCACATAATTGCCAACAAACTGACATTGAGAGGTTTCTTTTTTGTTGTTGTCCAGGAACATTTTCCTCCTCAGAAGACCTCAGCCCTTGCCTTCCTTGTGCCAAGTGCCCACGTAGCATACCCACAGTGGCCTCTTGCTCGGCCACTCACAACACACAATGTGAGTGTGGCAACGGCTTCTTCTTCCTGGGCATCCACAGCCTGTGTGCACCTTGCTCCAAATGCAATCGTGGCACGGGCGCTGTCCAGGAGTGTGGCCATCTTGGAGATACAGTGTGCCAGATGTGCAGCCCGGGAACCTTCTCGGAGGAGTCCATGAGCACCAAGCCCTGCCAGACCTGCACTCAGTGCTCGGACAGTGAGGTGGAAATCCGTCCCTGTATGCCCAACTCTGACACACTCTGCATGGGTGAGTAGTCAGGAAGAATTAGTCTAAATATGTAAATAAGTTAATAAATAAGTAAATATGTTGCATTATTAAATCACGTTTGATGACATTCTTTATTTGTCTCAGTAAATCCATAAAAAGACAAAACAATTAATTGGTTTTAGTACTTAGTATTATTTTCTAGCTGTAGCTTACTTAAAAAAATCAAACTTCATGTATTCAGTAGTTATAAATAGGTTTGGGACTCAGCACCATAGAGGACATAAAAATGTTGGTCTTCCTCTTGTATTGGGATTTGGTGACAGTAAGAAAAAATGAGAATAGTTTTCAATTATCTGCTAAACATCTGATGTGGGGATAGGCAGCAAGAGATGAAAAGATAAAAGAATGAGCCAACTTGAGTGGGACAAGGAGTGGGAGGATCTGTGAGAAAACTGGGACATGTGGTCAACACCTGCATCCACACCTCACCTCTGAGCTAGGAAACACGAGTTGTGAAAAAAGAGCCCACTTAAGTGCGCTCGTCCAATTGATACGAGCCTGACAGGTCTTTAGGTTAACTGCCCCCAAGAACCTGAAGGCCAAGGGAGGCTGCTGACCCTGACAACTAGTCTGCTTGCCCCCGAACAGCTACACTCGCTCTCTAGGAGTGAGGTCATCTGTACACATTATGGGACCACGAGTCACGACCCTTTGACCCCACACAGGTCAGCGCACTACCTTGTAGTGTTTGATCCCGAAATAGTCAGACTGCAGGAGGGCGAACGAGGCTGGAAACGGGGGCAATGAAAGGTTTGAAAACCCCAGGGGACCAGGATTACTCAGGCTATCATTACATCTGGCTTTAATTTATGGTGTCCAAATGTGTTCTGATGTGCATATGTGCAGATACAATGATACTCTCCCTCACTCTCAACAGATAAGAAGCTGCATATTCTTTCTCGTCCTGCTGCGACCGACGGGTCCCGTGATGCTCCTCGCTGGCCAGGTGTGGAGGGAGAAATGAAGGAAGGGGAGACCAGTCCTGCACCTGGAACGCCCAAGTTTACCCCGCAGGATGAGGGTGGCAGCAACAACAACATTCTTGCCTACGTGTCTGTTCTGGCTGCTGTGGTGCTCGGCCTGCTTCTTTATGTGGCTTATAAATGGTGAGTTTTCACCTGGAACGAGTCCCTACACATATATGTAATAAGAAGTATATGATACAGCTCACTGTGGTAATTTAACTCGCACTCTTTTTCTCTACTTCTATCAGCTGGAGAACATGTAAACAGAAGAAGGCGCTCTCCAAGGCCCGTGCAGCCGAGCTGGGAACGTCTCCAGAAGGAGAAAAGCTGCAAAGTGACAGTGGTGTTTTTCTGGATACTTACAGCCTTCAGGACAACCAGCCCAGCAAAGGTGTGGTAGACATGAGCTCTTTTAAACTGAACTAAATAAGGTGTCTGAGGCTTCGGATGACATTTTAACAAGGTTACTACAACATCCATGCTTTTAATGTGCTTAAATTCAGTTACTGGTAATGGTATTGAAGAAAATGCACACTAAATTAATTTAGTTACTTGTAACTTACTTGCTAAAGAAAGCTCAATAATATATATTTAAGTTGTTTTTGAGATCATAATATTGAGGTTAGTAATTCTAGTACCACAGATAAAAAGATTTTTTCAGGATCATCCACAAACATTTGTTTAAACCCCAAAGTCAATATTTAACATTAATATCCCTGGAGGCTTCATGATTTGTAGTTCATAAGCATCAAGGGATATAGTTCCTCCCAGGGTTCAGCTGGTGTGAACATATAAATGGGGTGATTTGACTTGCCCAAAAGTCCAGTGATTTCCATGCTTCAGTTTGCACAATAAGGGCATGGTGATCTTCTTTACAATGGTCTGGTGTTTCAGCAAATGCAAAACACCAGTCGTGTCATTTTTGCAGGTCTGATTCACCTTGAAGAGATTTGCATGGGTTCGCTCCTGCACAGTGAGTTTTAGATCTAGGCATTATTATGCCAGCCCTGTCAAACACGCCCTTTTGGTGTAATCAAATAATTTGTCTCTTAGCCTTTGAGACAGCTCATTTGTCTTTGCCATATTTGCATGGGCAGAATTTAACCTGTATCACAGCTCCAGCAAGTTCAGGGTTTTTTTACCCCAAAAGTTGCATATGGCAACAATTTGATAGATTTATATACATGTTAGTAATTTCAAAACAGTAATATAAGATAGGGGCTGACATGATGGCATTCACTAGCTGACATGATTGTGTTGCACTGTGGAAGGAACAGCTCAATGTAAACATCAGTTTGTTTAAAAGAAAACGTCGCATTACTGTTATGTTACCTATGTTTTGCATCAGAATAAGAACAAGGACGTCCCCTAATCTTGCTCCCATGGAGAAAAAGATACTATCACTATAGAAACAGTGAGCTAACTCTGCTTGTGTTTACACAG
>OOFC01020319.1:0-15054 GCA_900323345.1 Pseudochromis fuscus
TACAGTCTATGCTGCAATGTGTTTCAGGCAGTTTGTCCAGGTAGAGTTACCGTCGCTCATGCGCAAATCAGCAGGAAGTGACCAGCAGCAGAACCGAACAGTAAAGAGGGAAGACAGGAAACAGCACGGTTTTGTCGTTATACGTTTTTTTTAAAATGCTAAACAGCATGTTAGCATGTTAGCCTCTCGATGGGAAATTTGAAAACAAAAAAGCAAAACCGACCAGTCACCAACAAAGTATTATACACACTCTGCAGGAAGGAGTTTTCTTTTCATCGAAGCCCTTTCAGATTAAAATACCACATTAACAGGAAGTAGACGTTAGTCGGGGATTGACTCGGGCACTGAGAACAATACAGCAATGTACTGATATTAGAAAATGTACTTTTACTTTGTACTTTTGAATATTTAAGTATTTTTAAATGCATGTACTTTGAATACTTAAGTTTTTTTAAAGGTAAGTACTTTAGTACTTTAACTTGAGTAACATTTTGACCAATAACCTTTATTTGTAGTTGAGTAAGATTTGATCATGAGTATCAGTACTTTTACTTAAGTACTGAAGTTGAGGACTTTGTCCACCACTGCTTGACACCATCAGGGGTCTATGACACCAAAGCCAAACTTTACAAAGTGTCTCATAAAAACTCTCAACTCTTGGTTTATTGAACTCATCACGTTGTGAAGTGACGTCCGTGTTACTTTGATTTCTGTCAATCAGTGAAGAGTTTCTTTTTGTTATTGTCATGAAGCCTAAATCAGTCAAACTAGAAGTGATATGAAAACTGCAATGTATCGTCTGTTTTTGGATGCTAGCACATAAAATTGAAAAGCACCCAGAGAGCACAAGCCTCCACCAAGGCATAATCCAGCTGTACTGCTACTGTAGACTGAACACTGCTGCCCTCTGTGGTGAAACAGCAACACTGTCTTATTAAAACATTCACCTATTATAGAAAATAGGGATTTTTCCTGTGACCGTTGTTCACGGAGATCTGTTGGATGGACAAACAAATAAACAAACTTGGGTGAAAACAACCTCCATGGCAGATGAAGCTAGCCAAGTTAACGTGTCATCTAACAAAACAAAGCATATATGTAAAATGAAAGACCTTGAGGCAGAAGGGTGATGAAAAATCGTAGTCTTTTTAAGTGGCAACAGTTGACAAACTCGTATTTCCAGCTGCAGATAAATACTGTGAGGTTTAACTTGGAGCAGCAGAGCAGCTAACAGTAACAGCACAGAGTTTCCAGACTAAGGTGGCATTGTCAGATCCAGCTAATGCAGCTCAGTTGATTTTTTTTTTTTCAGCATGTATGGGAAGGAAAAACACTCTGAGATTTTCTCTTGTGTAAAGAAGTACATGGTCCATGTGTGATGGTGATGCAACGCTGATGATGTGCTGCAAGAGTGGGGTTTTAAAATAAACGCTGCCAACCCCAATGTTGAACCAGCTCTTCTGAATACAGTGGATTCTGTAAAGTCAAGACAGTCGTGTTTGTTCGGCTCCAGAAGATGGCCGCCAATCACGACGCTACACTTTTTGAAGTGCAGCAGCTCCTGCCCAGAGGGAAAGTTTAGCGTTGGAATAAAAGGAATCACGGACTTATTTCCCCAGGAGACAGATTATCTTCACATAAACAACATGCCAACAGTTCAGCTGATGGCTTCTCTGATTTAAACACTGAATCTTGGGACTATGCAATTCTTTTTCCTGAGCTGCAACAGCTTCAAGGCGTCTGCTGCCGGCCTCCTCTTCACTTGTATCTGAGTCTCTACAGTAACTGCAACACAGACTAAACACAGGGTTTGTTTGCATGATGTTAGAATCTGCCTGTCGTCTGTAACTCTAAGAACAGAGGAACTGTATCATGACCATACACTGTGTCATGACGCTAACGTGATGTCACCTGTTGGCCAAGAGATCAGCATTTGAACATCAGACTGTTGGTTGTTTGGAGCCAGAAGTGACCATATTTGGATATGAAGGGAGGCGGGAGGAAATGGGTCTACCCCTTTAACTTGAGGTCACTTGCCAATGTGTATGAGACAACTTCAGCTCCACTCTCATTGGAGGCCAGACGTGTCAATCAAACTAACCCCGCCCCTAAATCCTCCTGTTTTTAACCCGAATATCTCCTTAATGATGAAATGATTTTCAGATGTTGCACCAGTTCACTGAGGAGAAGAGTTGACTTTAGATAATGACATCAGAACGACTTGTGGGAAAAATGAGTATTTCATGATTGAAAATGAGGATTTTTGAATTGAAGTCAAATGAAGACAGAGCTTTTTGGAGCCAGCCTCTAGTGGCCATCGGTGGTATTGCACTTTTTTTTTTACAGTCCTGCATTGGCCTCATTTTTGAGACATGGTCAGTCAGTCATTCATCTTCTATACCTGCTTCTCCACACTTGGGTCGCAGGGGTCTGCTGGAGCCTATCCCAGCTGTCATCGGGCAGGAGGCGGGGTCACCCTGGACAGGTTGCCAGCCTATCGCTAACATATAGACAGACAACCATTCACACTCACACTCATGGTCAATTTAGTCTGATCAATTCACCTAACAAGCATGTCTCTGGACTGTGGGAGGAAACCGGAGTACCCGGAGAAAACCCATGATGCACAGGGAGAACATGCAAACTCCACACAGGAAGGCCCGAGCCGAGATTCAAACCCCAAACCTTCTTGCTGTGAGGCACAAGTGCTAACCACTGCACCACTGTGCTGTCCTTTGAGACATGGTGATTAGATATATTGTTTAAATACAGTGTATGGTTCACATCCACCATGACCCCCAACATTATTACAGACCCATATGTTCATTGACCAATTTGAGCCAGAGTTGTTTGGAGCCAGCATCTAGTGGTCACTGATGGTATTGCACACTTTTGCCTCAGTTTTGAGCCCTGATTGCTTCGTCCATTTCTATACACAGTCTATGGTTGTGACAGTCCTTACAAAACTGTCCAGTATAAATGTTGTATAGATGTTTTGAAAGAGAAGATTTAAAAACCAGGCTGTGCTGTGCATCAGTTTTTCTATTTATAATCGAGGACAGAGAAGGAGAAGAAAGGAGGGAGGCCTTTGAAAAATGTCTCCCCTCTTTGGTCTGTGTGGCCTAAAAAAGTTTGAGAATCTCTGATGATTTACTGCCTGAATGTCTCTATTATCTGATTTACATCAAAAAGGAGTCAACACAGCACAGAGGGTGAAGCTGAATATGTTTAACGTCAATGTATTAATTGATCATTATATCAAAAAGCCTCCAATCACACATTTTATAAAAGCACACAGTATAACAATGTATGTCTGATATGTCAGGGTGAGTCCTTAACTGTCGAGACATCGTTCAAGCGTACACTTTTTATGTTTCTGGGGGTTTTTTTGATAAAAATGTACAGATGAATTTCAAAGTGCTGGTGGGATATGCGAGGGGAAAAGGCGAGCTGTCTGGCATATCTGAGAGAACAAATCAAAGACATTTAAAAAGACTAGACTCTCCTTGAGTTTCCCAAACAATCTTTAGAAATGTGAGCGCCTCGCCAGGGTCAACAAATGTGTTACATCTCTCAAAACAACAACATAAATTACATTGCACTGTGTCACTGTGCACTGCTTACTTAAATTTGATGGATATGGTTTGTTTCTTCAAGATACATGCCACATTGACCTGAGTTTTTTTCTTTTTGAAGATGCAAACTCAACAATCTGCTTATTAGACTGAAAACTGTAGCAGCTGAAAAGAAACGACTGAGGGAGTTCAAGAAATAGTCTTAACTTTGTCCAGCTATTTAGTTTGTTTCAGATTAGTTGCTGTGGTTAAAGGTTAATATCAGTAATCAAAAGGCATTATATCAAATTGCAATAAATGTTTAGCTAACTTCTGCAGCATCATCATCCAGCAAGGTTCTGCATTGGCAGGTCAAATACACACAAGTCCGTATTCCTGGTAGGTTAACTTGTTTTGTTTTTGGATGTTTTTACTTCACTTGTGATTGGCTAATGTACACAGCAGTGCTTTGAGCTAAAAGCTAAAATGTAGACTGTCTATAAAAGATGGCTGCTAGTGGTCGAGCATTTTGAAAGTTTGTCATTTGACCTTTGCCCTCTTGCCTTGCGTACATAAGACTCTTGCCTTGTCAAGATGATGAGCAGAGTGAGACATTGAAAGTTTATCATTGTTAGTTGTTCAGCAGCTATAAAGTTATAACACAGTCTTTCCAAAGATTAACATTTACAGCAGGAACAGCTCATTTACTAAATCTTTCCTCTGCTATTTACTAGCTGTGCTAATGCTAAGCTAGCTACCTTGGGCTACATTGGACAAGAACATTGAAACATCCTGCTGAAGTCTCAACAACAGGTTCATCTGCTTCCCTTTCAGGGTCAGACTCCGGTTCATAGATAGCTATATATATGCTATATACTACTGAGGTAAGAGGATGCAATTTGCATTATTTATCTGATTGGCTGGAGGTGAACCAGAGGCCACACCTGCTCAAGAAATAGCATCTGCAGGAGAACAGAGAGGAATCAGGTTTGTAGGATTTACAGATGGATGGATTTAGAGAAATTAAAACAACTTCTGATGAATTAAAAGTTACAGGTGTCCTATAAATCCAGACCCATTGAGCTTTGCATGCATCACATGTACATAAGTGAATAATAAGTGAATGCAAAGACACATGTAGATGCACATTTGTGGTGGGTGAGTTGAAAAAGTTTTAACTTGAAAGTGAAAAACCAATCAGTACTGAGATATTTTGACATCACAGAGGAGCAGAAATTGAGGATGAGCATCTGGTCATCATCTGTGGCCATGCAGAGCTTTATGACACGACTTTGACTCTGCACTGGGATAAAAACAAGAAGGAGAGAGCTTCATGGCATTCCTGGTACTTCCAGGTAAAAGGCAGCAATAGCTTGTTCATTGATGTAGCAGTCATTGTGATTTCCGTAAGGACTGCTCCTATTGGCTGTTGAGGGAGATCACTGGTTTGTGTGAGTAAACACCAGACAAAAAAGCCTATTGAGCTCCTGTAGTACATATCCCCATTGTCCCAATCAAAGCTGCAATTAGTCATACTACCAAACCATAATTGCCACTCAGATCTCAGAGCTGCTGCCTTCTGGATTTCCAGTCTTCCCCAACAAAAACGCCGCTCTTCGTCTTGTTCAATAAATGTTTACTAAAAGCCACAATGACGAGCGTCTCTGTAATCTGTTTGTAAATCTTAATATCTTCAGTGGGAACGACTGAGTTGAGAAGCCATTAGGTCCTGAGACATATTTACACGACGGTCGTCTTCTCATTGGATTTGTTGACAATCTGAAAAACACAGAATAAATCCAGTTTTATCCTTTAACATTTGTCACATTGATGTTATAACCCGATGCTGTGGGAGCAGTGAGAGCGATGTTTCCCGACATCAATAGTCCTAAACAATTCTGCCAAACAAATACTATTTATCAGAGCAATTCATCAGCCACCCCTCAGAAAAATGCTTTTCTACACTTCTTCATTTCTTTTGATCCCCTTTATCTCCCTCCGATCGCAATCAAGCCAGCAGAGCCGGGAGATTTCTCTCTCTGTCTATATCAATCAGTCACTGCACTCCCTCCCTCCCTCCCGCTCTCTGGGCTCAGTCTTAGTTCAGATATCAAATATTAATCAAGGCAGGTTGAGAAGCAGTTGATCAGCTGTCCCTTCATTGATCTGCCTGCTCCTCTCTGCACTCAAGTGTCCCCTGCAGTTCGAGTTACACTTTCAACACGCACTTGTACTTTCAACTGTGAGGTTTTTTTCTCTACCTCTCTGCCACTTATTTCATATTTTATCCTCTGTTCTGCTCCACATCGTGTCTACATCTGCAAGTGAATCCAGTCGTGTTAATGTGTTAATGAAGTCCGTTTTAATTCGGGCCACCGAGCGCACATCTGTAATAACCTCGGCAGATTCTTGTGCCACTGACTAATGGGAGAGTCCTGAAAGGGATTTAATAATCCTCAGTGGACTCAGATTAGTTTAATTCAGACTTGTCTTGGACTCACTCAGTGATTTAGTCTCTAAACCTGCATGTTCCCATTAATGGACTGCACCACGCAGGACTGTTGGCTTTCTATGACCACAAGTTTTTCCAGAAACTTTAGCTGCATCTCGACTGCATCCATCTACTGCAGGTAGTACACATAGTAATAGATAGATAGATAGATAGATAGATAGATAGATAGATACAGGTACTTTATTGATCCCAAACAGTGCTCTTCAGGAGATCCGTACTCCGTCTTCAGATATTTTCGTGCCCCGATCATAACACTTCAACTTGTGGGTCTCACTCACTTGTGGTGTTGTTTCAGCCTTCATTACCTCAGCCTGTGTCAAGGCGCCTTGTACTTATTGATACTTCAGGTTGGTTGCACCGCTACAATACAGTGGCACTGGAGGATAAGTGGTTCCTTGTAGCTTGGTGTTGAATTTCCTTTGTCTTTTGAAGTTCGTTTTTAGTTTTTTTGTAGTCGTGTTGATTGCAGCTACACACTTAATTGTCTGATGGTCATGCCTCAGTAGCCGAGTGTTGCGTTTGTCTGAAAGTCATCTCACAATCGTTGACTTTACAGCATCCATAAAATCTCTTCTGTTTATTTAATTATTCACACCCTGTAGATTACATACTGCTTCATTGTCTCTGCTGGGGACTTTATTGTTTATTTGTTAGCTTGTTAGCACCATCACAGCAAAACTACAGAAAACACGATTGATTGGACGAGTGATTACACTTTGTGGCAAGATCAGAGGATGTGATCCTGCCTGAAATACACGTCAAAATCCCATATGTATACAATATGGGAATCTTTTAACAAGATAGTGTTAAATTACTCACCACAAGGGGGCAAAACTGTTCAGTCTATAGCATCAGTACAGCTGGATTATGCCTTGTGCTTCAAAGTACCGTATTTTCTGCACTATAAGCTCCACCTAAAAGCCTTTAATTTTCTCAAAAACCGACTGCGCCTTATAATCCGATGCGCCTTATATATGGATCAATATTTGTTAATTATGGCTACTGTAGTCAGGGGGTGTATATTGTGATTGCACTAATGTTTGATTTACCGTAGCGGTATCAGACTGTTTCTTTTACGTGTTTACTGAATCAGGGAAAAGTTCCCTCCACGTTTGTGATGCACTAACTAGGTGATAAAAAGTTGCACTACCTGTTGTACCTTGCTGTTGGTAAAAGATAAAACTACGTCACTGACGTTACCTCAGGGGAAAAAATCAAACAGCTGTTCATGTAGCTTTGAACTGTGACAAATGGAGTTGGAAATACATTGTTTTCAACGAAGGCGCAAATACCAGTAAGAGCTACCAGTACGTACAGTACCGTATTGTGAATGTACTAGCTTGTTTTGGGAGTTGTCAGAACGTTGGTTTGTTTTCTGTTAATAAAGTTTGACTGACTGACTTATCTGACTGTTTTGTTGACGTTCACTTTAGTGCAGCTTCCTCTAGATGGATGATAACACAACCCCAGACACTACAGTAGTTAATAGTCTATGCACCTTATAATGCAGTGCACCTTATATATGAAAACTGTTTTAAAATAGGACATTCATTGAACGTGCACCTTATAATCCAATGCACCTTATAATGCGGAAAATACGGTAATATCAGAATAATCACTGTTGGACACAGTGTGGTCTTGTTAGTCCATGATTTGTTATATTTTCTAATAATGTATCAAGTCACAGATCTTTACATGTGATTGAAAGTGAATTTTTTACATGAATACACAGCAGGAAGGTTGAAGTCCTGAGTTCACTGCTGGTTTGATTTGATCGGGTCCAAAACATTTTAAAAACACAGAAACCTGTGGCAGGTTGAAAGTCTCCCGACGCTCACGTCCTCCAAACAGTGAAGGTCACTGGTTGGACTCGGAGGATCTGTGCAATGTTAAAACACTCCCAGTTAAACCCTGTCAGACCCCCCGGTGACCTCAGCAGGAGGTGGAAAAGCCTCCATCAAGCCGAGCAAACAGATCATTAGTTTACAAGCCAAACCCGAAACAACAGCGTCCTGCCAGTTGAACAGATGTGCTTCCCTGCCTTGATTTCCCAACTGTACCCGCAGAACTCATTTCAGCTCCAACAGCAGCGTGTGGAGATAATCATACAGCACTTTTCTGAAGAGGACCTCTTCCACACCAGTGTAAAAATTCAAATCCGTGATTACCCTATATCCTGTTGGCTTACACTTTCTCTATATAATGAGCTGAATGGTTCTTCTGTACAAACACTGCTGCAAAAGTTTGGAGCTTATTAGCACTTTGTTGTTTTTTTCTGTGAGGCGGCCGTAGCTCTAAAGGATATTTCACCATGTTACTCAATCATATCCTTTTTTTTTTTTTTCAAGCAAGAGATGAAATATCAGTTTCATAGCTGTGGTCGTAAAGGAGCAGTAGTAGTTGGAGTTGAGGTTATCGAGCAAGTTGTGAAGTTGTCGTACTAATGTGAAAGAGACTCAACTTCAGCACTGCTCTCATTGGAGACCAGGCTTGTTGATGAAAATAACCACACCCCTAAATATTCCTCCACATCAAGAATTAACTTTAGCTTATTACATCAGAATAGCAGTTTTGACAATAACTTATTGATTTGACTATTTCATGACTGAAAATGATGATTTTTGAATTGAGTTTTTCACAGTCAACACCTAGTGACCGTCAAGGGTGTTGGACTTTATTGCAGTTCTGTATCGGCCTCATTTTTGAGACCCACTTGCTTCGTCCTTTCGTCCATACAGTCTATGATGACAACCTAAGGTGGCCGTCAGCTGCCAGGAAACTTTACACAAATAAATCGTGAGTAATGAATGAGTAATTACCTGTGACTGCATCAAGTAGCCATAATTTGTCAAGTGATGAGGAAGCTTTAGGTAGATATTCAGAAGTTGGATGTAGAGTTTAGTCTGTTAAACTCAGACTATGTACAAGAATGGACGAAACAAGTGGGTCTCAAAAATGAGGCCAATGCAGAACTGCAAAAAAGTGCAATACACTCAACGACCACTAGATGCTGGCTCCAAAAAACTCTGGCTTCATTTGACTTCAATTCTAAAATGGTAATTTAATAGGAATCAATTCAGAAATCCTCATTTTTTTCCGTGAGTTATAAGACAATCCACCACAATCGAGCTTCATCATCAGTGTCCGACAAGCTTTGTTAGAGCCGGGGTTTGGTTTGTTGATTGTGGGTTACCATAACCAGTTGGTACAACTTAGAAAAAATGACCTGCTCCTTATGTAAAATACAAACGACACAGTCTCAGGTGATCTGTGATGATACACTGATGAAAACAGTTTGTAATATTACATTCTCGTTGTATTTCAGGCATTTAAGTTCAAAAAAACAATTGTTTTCCTCTGATAGTGTACAGTGCTGCAGTACTTTAACTTTTCCTGTTTCAGGCAGTTCAATAACATGGTTCTGTTATAGCCCCACTGAAATCAAACTGCCAGATCAGCATTAATGTGTCTGACTAGAGCCAGGATGTTGTTTGTCCAATCTGGACTGGAAACATTGGAGCACAACCATGGCTCATTTTAGGACCCAATAATAACATATTTAATTTTGTGCTAGGAGACTCTAGCTTAGCCTAGCTTAGCATATAGACATTAAACAGGGGCAAGCCTTGGGGTCTGCATATGAACATTGTCAAGTTGTTTTTTGGAGCCAGAAGTGACCATATTTGGATATGAAGGGAGGAGCAAGGAGGCGGGTCTGACTCAGTGAATGAGCCTCTAAACCACCTGTAAATCCTTGGAGACCAGAGCTGTCAGTCAAACTAACCCCGCCCCAAAATCTTCCTGTTTTTGAAGCCTAATGTCTCCTTAATAATGAAGTGATTTTCAGTTCATTTCTTTACCTTGTTGAACAAACAGAAATGTAAAACAGTTTCGAGGGGACATGTAGCAACCATAACGATATATAAACCATCTCTTGTTGAACAACAGCTGCTGACAGCAACACAGCAGCCACAGTGTGATCCAGCATGTTGAGCTTCAGAGGTGTTCACAAGTCAATGATCTTACACCCGCCATGAAAATGCAACCTTTGCTTGTTTTTTAATCACTCGCCTGATGAATTTTCTAAATGTCCTTCAGCGACTGCTCTCTTTTTTATCTTGTGCTCTGTTATTGGTCATTACTCGCCTCCTCCTCCTCCTCCTCCTCTTCCTCTTCCTCCCTCATCATCTCCCTCTCACCTTTTCTTCTCTGTCTCACACCCATCTTCTTTTCTCCTTCTCCAGCTGTTTTTCCTCCTCAGGTCTTCATTAAAACTTGATGGCAATGAGTGAAGCCAATAATCTTCAAGCCCCATGAACAACCTGCCTGAAATCAATAGGTTTCCTAAAAAAAACACACACACAAAGAGAGAGTGGGGGGGTTCGGAGGAAGCTCAGGTTTATTAAATATTAAACAGCAGGTCTCTGGGGAGTTGAGGAGGAGTTGTGGTGATGCAGTGTCTGACCCAATTAGCATCTCCTGTTCACCTGCCAGCCTCCAGCCGTGGCTCCACTCTGACTTTTACTCGTCACGACAAGCCACTTCTGGGACAGTCACACTCTTCAGGAGTGTTATCTCAGCCGTCTTGTACACTAATCATGACATGATGCATCTGTGCCTGTCACACCCTTGAAGAGGGCCATCTCGGCTCGGTGAAATATCGGTCACCAGCAGCTCCAAAACGATCTCACTCTTCAGGAGAGCTGCCTGTCACAAGCAACAGTGAGGCTCCTCCGGGACCATCTGACTCTGTAGCGATATTGTTTTGGCTTTTTGTGGCACCAGCCGTGAGTTTTTCTCAACTCTGGAGATACTCTAAAAACTGCATATTATTATTCACCAGTTAATATTAAGCAAACTGCTGTGTACAGTGATGTAACTGTGCTTTGTTCAGTCACATTATTGATGTCCTGCAGTTGTCACAGCCTTTAATGGTCAGGCTTTGCTTGGTCGTACTCGCATATAAATCACAGACTGTATATAGAGATGGACAAAGAAACAGGGTCTCAAATATGAAGCCAGTGCAGAAGTGGAAAAGCGCAGTACTTCCAGTGACCACTAGATGCTGGCTCTGGCTCCAATTGACTTCAAAAATTTTCAATCATAAAATACTCAGACAATACATTTTCCACAAGTCATTCTCATGTCATTATTTAAAGTCGACTCTTCTTCTCAGTGATCTGGTCCATCTGAAAATCATTCATCATTAAGGAGATATCAGGCTCTAATAAGAAGACTATTTAGGGGCGGGGTCAGTTTGATTGACAGGTCTGGTCTCCAATGATTTACAGGTGGTTTAGCAACTCATTCACCCATGAAATTCAGCCTCATGTGGCACTTCTCCACTAAACAGCGTGTCTCTCTACATTTCCACAACACAGGATAGTCCCTCCTCCATGTAGCAGGTCGTCAGGTGAAGGAGGAGAAAGTTCTTGAAGTAATCTTCATAATAACTGTTGTGGTGTCACAGGAAGCAGTTTGATGATTGTTTCAGGTGAGAAATCAGTTATTTTAACTTCAAATATGTTGTTAATTCATCAACTTAGAGACTGGTTAAAAACGTGCTCTGACGTTAACGGAGATGTGAGGTCCTGCTACAACCTCCATCAGCTGTTCACCGACCGGGAGCTCAGAGCTCAGGATCCTGCTGAGATAGATAGATAGATAGATAGATAGATAGATAGATAGATAGATAGATAGATACTTTATTAATCCCCATTTGGGCAAATTCAAATGTCCGGTAGCAAACACTTCAATACAGACGTTAAATCACAAGTAATAATAACAAGTAATGATAATAAAATAATAATAATAATAACATCTTTGAAATATAATTTTAATGTTGCAATAAAGCCTGTTATTGTACTTTGTATCTTTTTAGTGTTTTTTCCAGATTGAAGAAACTTGTTATTCCAACCATCACTGTGTTTTCTTGCAAGTAATATTGATGATGCAGTGAGGATTCTGACCAATAACATTTTAGTACCTGCTAGTACTTTGCTGGTCCTGTTTTTGGAACCACATGACAGCAGGAACTAAAAAAGTGGGACCAGGTTGCAGGTACTTTTTACAAATGGAAAACCAAACCAACCAGTGGAGTAGGCTCCATGTAGTGGAAAAGCACCATATGATGTAAATGCATTAACACAGTCTTAAGTAGTGTAAAGCTAAAATTAGACTCCTCACATTACATGGAGCCTACAGCAGGATATGTCCTGTCTGCTTTCATGTTCCTCACATCAGCTCATTAAGAAAACTGTCTGGGATCATTGTGTGTGATGAAGCTGAGCTCATGACAACCAGGAGGAGGGGTGGATCCAGTAATAAAGAGCCAGAGTGAAACTGAAACTCGCAGGTTTTGTTTCAGGGGTAGGAACCTCTCACTTAAAGCGGACATGCAGAATCATGGGTTTAAGTCCAAACACAACATATAAATCTGTTTTTGTGTAGCTCCCTTCACATCTAGATTAAGACCTTTTTAAAAAACCCTAAGTATATTTGTTTGTTCGCTTAAAACAACTGTTATCTTACTTTGGTGCTTATCACCTTCTATTTAAGCAGCTATGGTTAACTTCCTGGTTTTTTGTGATGCTTTTATTTTGGAGAGACTTCTTCATGCTTTAACTTTGCAGCGTGGGTTAAAAGCGGAGGGGGCAAGCTACAATCTTGCCAATGCAGAAGTGGAGAAAAATGCAATACCCCTGACGTCCAATAGATGCTTCCTGCAGTTGACTTCAATTTATAAATCCTCATTATGCATCATGAAACACTCCCACATCATTAGCTTCTTCTCAGAGATCATTTCATCATTAAGGAGGCGGAGAGAGGAGGAGGATTTAGGGGCGGGGTTAGTTTGACTGACAGCTCTGGTCTCCAGTGATTTACAGGCGCTTTAGAGGCTCATTCACTGTTGATCTCCAGCCTCATTCACATTGGACAGTGACCTCAGGTTCAAGGGTCAGACCCGCCTCCTCACTCCTCCCTTCATTTCCAAATATGGTCACTTCTGGCTCCAAAAAACCAACATGGCAACAATCAAAATGTGTCACAATCACTGTGTCCGTCTCTTATATAGATTATGAGAAACACCCACATTGATCACCCACTGTGTGCTCTGACCTATTTATCAATCATCAGCCACAATCAATAGAAACACACACTGGATAAACTGACCACAAGAAATAAAAAGGTCAAACCAGGCCAGACATTAAAGTAAACACGTCATCATCATGGAGTCTGAGCGAGTGTTACTCTTTATCCCCCGACTCTCTCTCATCTATATGCAGTACTAACTATGCAAACACTGTAATTCAGCAGGCAGGTAGTCATTGGTGTGCACTGCTCGTCACGAGACAGGAGCTACCAGATGAAAGAGGTGATGAATGCAGAGAGAAGAAAGAAGAGGAATAAGCAACAGATGGCAAAAGAAAGAAGCTGCCAGAACTTTTCACCGCTCCTCCTCTCGCCTCCACCTTCTCCATCTCAAGTCAGGAGACGGAGACCACACAAAAAACCAGATAAACAAAAGTGATTCAGAAAGCTTTGAGTCAGTCAGACAGACACGTAACCCGTCACCTCTCAGCTGTGAGGTGAAGTGACAGCTGATTTAGTTTTCCAAGACACACGTCGGGCGGGATGATGAGTTATTTACTGATCACCTGCTTCTTCTCCACCTAAACAACGACTCCTGTCTCCTAGAGATGCACCTGTAGGAAACTCGAGGGACCACTGAGGAATTATTGTAGTCAGATTACCCTCTCTTTTGTCATTACTTCACCCTCATGGATGACTAATGCCATAGCAGTTGGAGAATGTTGACACTAAAACCTCAGTGTGAGAATCTGAGAAATCTGACGGGTTCAAGGAGGACGACTTAACTCTGAAGTACTCCACATTACTGAAGATGAAGGCTACAACTTCTTTTTTAAGGTTAGGAAAAAATCTGTGTTGGTTTAACCTTAGCACCTGTTTGAGGCACAAGACACAAAGCATGTTAGTAACACGCAGCCCAGAGGACGAGCAACTCATCTGGTTCAAGATGAAGGTTCATTTGTCATGTGCCAGGAAACACAGAGTGAAGTTTGTGGGATGAGGGGAACAGGTCGGCTCCTCAGAGGGACAACCAGGGAAAAATGAACAAGAAAAGAAAGAGAAAAATTAAAAGAACTTATGTATTTACAGATATATCATCATAGGCAAATACAGTCTTTGATATGTGTCAATATAAAAACTTTTTTTGATGCAGAAACTAATGTTACTTTTTTACTGCTACTTTCTACTGTCCATCTGTTTGCTACACTACACAACTACTACTACTATATTTATTTATGTTTATCTACACTTCAGCTAAATCCTTATTTCTGTATTTTTAAATCTATGTCTGTGTATCTATATGTTTTTGTTAAAATACTCGGTTATATTTTTATTATATTTTATTCTCTGCTGGTGTAATTACCGTATTTTCCGCACTATAAGCTCCACCTAAAAGCCTTTAATTTTCTGAAAAACCGACATAATCCGATGCGGTTTATATATGGATCAATATTGGTTAAATATGGCTACCGTAGTCAGGGGGCGTCGCCGAAGTAACAGCGGTAAAAACGGTAAAGGGGAATTCCAGTCCCACATCACTTGTGTGTATAAAGACCCCAAAATGGCATGAATACACTAAGTACGTGATAAAAAGTTGCACTACCTGTTGTACCTTGCTGTTGGTAAAAGATAAAACTACGTCACTGACGTTACCTCGGAGAAAAAATAAAACAGCTGTTCATGTAGCTTTGAACAAATGGAGTTGGAAATACATTGTTTTCAACGAAGGCGGTGCGAATACCGGTAAGAGCTACTGGTACGTACGGTACTGTATTGTGAATGTACTAGCTTGTTTTGGAGTGAACGGAGTTGTCAGAACGTTTTCTATTAATAAAGTTTGACTGACTGACTTATCTGACTGTTTTGTTGACATCCCCTTTAGCGTAGCGTCATCTA